>CAEFZY010040119.1:0-17164 GCA_903066815.1 Brachyrhaphis roseni
ACTCTTACCTTTTCTGCTCGAGCGCCCCTGGTGGCCGTTAGAAAAAATGCATAAATAAGCCGCATCATTGTATAAGCCGCAGGGCTGAAAGCGTGATACAAAAGTCGCGGCTTATAGTCCGGAAATTACGGTAAATTGGTAACAACCAGGTGTTTCAAATTAACACCTGGATGTTAATTTGAAAATGAATTAACAACCAGGTGTGGACAATAGAAACCTAAAAAAATATTGTAATTTATTGTGATAATGATAATATTCACAATAAAAACATATAAAAATGAATCAGTCTTTTTACAAAACATCTCAGTGCATACAATCAGACCTCTCAAAAACACAAATGGGCTAAAAACAATAAATGACCCATTATCACAGGCTACATTAAAACACCAGTTTAAGGAAGTTGTGCAACTGCTAGGCCAAACAGGCACACATTAATTTAATTTAAACACACATACTAATATACTGCTATTTGTTAATCCAACTTTGGAATCAATGATAGGAAAAATGTACAATCTAAACCATTCTTTCACTTTTTGAGTTTGAAAATGTCATCTGTTGAGTTTCACATTACTGTATTAGAACACAATTTTATCAGATTTTTAAAATTATTTCTCCCTGTTACAATAAAGTTCGCTCATAAAACTTACATTTTTCCAGATTTGATTTTATCCCACTTAGGGTCCTGGCAGATCTGGAACCAATTCCAGTGGTCATGGAACAACAGCCCATGTTTACGCAGGGATTCTGGCCAGTCCAGTAGAAACAAACAATGCTGCCAGAACAAACAACTCAGAATGTCAGTTCAGAATCCCCTTCTCACCTAACTCTGTGGGAAGAATCAGGAGAATCTGCAGGAATTCAAAGCAATCACAGGGAGCTATCCAAACTCTGCCCAAAGCATGGCTGGGAATTGTTTAGCTTCAGGGGACAGCACTAATAAGCACCCCACTCTGCTGTCTAATTTCAAATCAGCAGAACTATAATTAAAAATTAAGCAATATAGCAAACTCCATTCATATTCAGAAATAAAACAGGCAGAAAATTACAAGTTTCCAACATGGTCATCCACTTCAAAGATGAACTCAAATGGTGCAAATTTCCACCTGGGCAGAAATGTGTCACAGGATGATGTTTGGACAGCTCATAAGCAAACTTTTTAAAGCTTCAGAAAAACTGCTATACCGCTACATTTATAAGTCACCAGTCATTTTGCAAGGTGAACAGATGCAATCAGGGTTCCCACTAAGAACAATGTCTCTGAAGTAGCTAAGTCATGGTTCCTTGTATGTGTCTTTGCAGACAGAAACTAGACTTATTTGCAGACTATAGTCAGCAAATAAAATATAGAATTTTGCTTAGCGGCAGTTATCTACCAGGTGGCCTATTGTCTTGCCACTAACTACATTTGTGTCTTATTAGTATACAATAGTATCTCCCTCAAGGGCTTTATATTCATTTAAGGGTCAAATGACAGCAACCCTCTTGCCAAGAAAGCACCAGCCAATAATCTTCCCCTCAACCAGCTGTTGCTCAGGAATTACTGGTAAACGAAACAATGAGAGATGGATTTGTGGACCTTCTTATTACAAATTAAATGCTAAAATAATGCACAAAACTTGGATCTCGTCACTGTGTACATAATCACCACCTGGCTTTGTTGCCAGCTACACCTGTGCCACTTTCACTGCTGATGCTGGACATTTTCAATGACACAACAAAGACTGACATGCAGCGGAAGGGATGTGACATAAAAAGTTTTAAATAAATAAAGGTTAGATAAATAAGAATGCATATGACTTTATTACCAACATGCAAGGGATACCAAGATTTAGGGAAGGAGTCAGCAGATTTCCTGTCATATTAGAGGAACAATATTTTTGATAAATCCACCTGTGCATTTTGTTTATTACATCGACTTAGTAAAAGTTCACATGCTGAAGAAATTTAAACTATCCTGACCATAATCCAGCAAACAGCCCTTAACCATGATTTTTCTACTACCCTTATATGAGATAAGGTTCTCATAGTAATAAAACAAGAAAGAAAGCTGGCTAAATAAAGGTTTCACTGAGTTTTTGGTCACTAGAGTTGGGCTAAGAAAAAATGAAAGCAAAGAACATTCCCTGGTGTGTTCATTTATCCGGAGTAGTGAGCACTGACCTTAGGCCTGTAAGCTTACTTTTTGATCCACCAGACCACTAGCATCCTGGTTCAGAGGGTTATCTTTGATGTTCAATCACTCGTGTAAAAGATATCAGTGGTTCTACATTTTCTAAGTTCATACAAAAACTGTCTTAAGATAATTTTCTAAGCTTTTGCAGGATAATAAGGGTCATCAAACACATTTTTTAACTTATTTCCTGATACCCTTCCACAAATGTGTTGTAGGGGAGAGAATTTCATAAATCCCCATGCTGTAGCAGGATAAATTTGCTAATGCTTTCACTGAAGACATTTGACTTGTATGTCCTGCATGTCTAGGATTGTTGTCCTGGGCCAAGAAGTTTAATGGTGACTCGTCTCTCCATGCCCATGAATACATTGATGTTTGTGGTTGCAGTGTGAGAAAATGTGTGATATTGCAACTGGTATGAATACTTTTTGTGAGGCACTGTATGTGTTGTGTGAATTAGGACTTTTTATTTTAGGTTTCTCAAGAGTAGCAGAACATTTTTAAAAATTCATAGATTTAAAGGATAAAGGAAAATTAGGCTGTGTTTCATTCACCTTTAACAATTTTTTATTTATTTTACTTATGTAAAAAGTTTAAAACTTAGATTACATTTTAAAAGCAAATTTATTTTAATGCCTTAGTTCCGTAATATCTACATTGTCCATAATGAACACCGCCAAGATTTAAATTATTACACATCAGCCGCCCATTTTGATTTGAAACCTGCATGGAGAAAAAGAGGACATGATATTGACTATGAAGATAGAGCTGATAAATCAGGAGTGCCACTTCACCGTAGAAGAGACAGAACAATCTGTCTCTCACCACTGCTTGTCTCATAATGCAGATATTTGTCTGTCTACTAGACACCCAGCATGTGGCACGACTAGGCCAAACACATTGATCCAAGTAAGCTTTTCCTGTGAATCGCAACAGCTACCCACCCACCCACACGCTCACACAGACACACTTCTTCATTTTTCTGCACCGTGGTCTTAGGTCTTTCTAGAGTGGCAACCCCACAGTTCAGTTCTACAACACTTCACCCTCACTGCATGTTAGTAAAGTGCAAAATGTGAAGAGGTCCCCTGCTGTAAATGTCTAATTGCAATCTTGTGTACTTTGAAAATAATACTTGTTAAAAAAAATTGGACTAGGAAATTTTTAAGTGCTGGATTTAAATTGGTCACTAAGCTTTTTGGAGTGCTTTTGTGTTTATGGCATATTAAGCACTCTTCTAAACACCTTGCATTGCATTGTGTATGAATGATATTACAGAAATAAACTTGTCTTTTCTCTCCTAAAAAATTACTAAAAACACTAGTTTTGACCTTTCACCTATTTACCTGGTTTTCAAAATGTCCTTGCTGCACTTTTTTAAGATGTTATGACAATAACATCTTAGTGCACACAAATTGTGTCCTTGACTGTCCAAAATATTAATGTCATGAAGTGGAGATGTGAGGTGGTGAGGCAGACACCAGGAGACCCAGGTACGATTTGAATAATGATGATTTAATGATAAAAAACAAGTAAACAGTCCAAAAACCGAGGCAGCACTGCAGAGCTGAAACAAGGCTCAGCACAGGTAGTGCAGGGCAAACGAATGGCCATGAACAAAGGACACAGGTGGGATTAAATACACAGAGGGTAATCAAGGAACGAGACACACCTGGGAACAATCAAGGGGAGGACAGAGCACAGAGACACAGAACTCGAAATAAATACACAGAAAACTCGAAAATAAACACAGAAAAACACAGATCCTGACAATTAATGTTTATACTAAACACACTAGATATGGTTGCGTTAAATTTATTTTTGATTGCACTGTGTACAGTGCTGTGGTGCTGATTTTTGTGATTTGAATTTCTCAATCAATTCAAATGAAAAAACAAAGATATAATCAAGCTTTCTTTTTTAGATCTCAACAGGTAAAGAATTGTTTCCAGCAAAATGGTTTTCAGAAAGCAACAACAAAACTGTAAAACCAAGAGATCATAGATTCTTTCCAAAATGTTGCTAACCAGCTGAACTGATATGTCCACAAAGCTTGAAACTTGTATAAAGACAAACTAGATTAAGACACACTATTAGCTATACATTTTGTGTTGCTGCTCAATAAATAAATATGAGGGAACGTATTGTAAGTTGAAAGTTCTCCGAATATCGTGTTGACATTCCTGGTTTTTAACAGTTCCACCAACAAACAAGAGATCATTCTTATGCTTAGCTGAAATCCTTCTTGTAGCAAAGATGAACTGCAAGAGAAGCCATAATGTTTCAAAAGAGCATCAATCAACTCAAAAACTTCAATATCTGTAAGAGTGGTTTACTTTCACTACTCATTCAGAAATGTGTCTGCAGATCAAGAGTATTATTATATTTCAACTAAAAATAAAAAAAACTGTTCTGCATTTAACCCATAAATATATTTCAAGACCAATGTAACAAGCACTCTTACAAAGACACCAGAATTATTAACCCACATATAGTACTTCTGGCAAAGTCAACTAATTGGCTCCAACTTTAACCACATAATCTGCTAGTGGTGTTGACTTTGTAACATAGAGTGGGTTAGATTAAATTTAAAAGCTTCCTAATATTACCACTCTCTTGTTGTGTCTGAACCCTGGAGCAGCAAATTGGTGCCAGATTCACATCTCGGCAGACAGGAAAAAGAACAATCCAATTTCAGAAGGACAGAGGGTCTGAGAATCCACCTGAGACACACGCAGGTCTGTGAAAGGTCAGCTCGTATGTATTGGATACAGCAAAATGTCTGGGCGCAAGAATAACTAGTGGAAGACTTTAGAATACATGCAGAGGTGGATTTTAGGTTACAATATGTTCAAGCACAAAATATGTGTTTTATAAAGAAATTTTTAAAAAGTTGAACCTCTGATTATACTTTTTTTTATCCAACTTAAGTACAAATTATAGTTGAAGATAAACAATTGCTTAAACTTACACGCAATTGATTTGACTATAAAACTTTTTTTTATTAAACCAGGAAAATCTTATTGAGACAAATTTTAAAACGGACTATACTTTGTACAATTCATATAACCAATTAACAGAAAAATACAATTTTAGTAATTCAGCTAAACTTGTCTAAATAGACCATCATGGAACCCTTCAAAATGGTATTGCAATTTGATCCAAATTCAACTGAAAATATAATGCCTTTTGGTATAAAGTTAACTGTCTAAGGAAGTCCAGTCAATTACATCAATCAAGTAAAATTCTCCAAGTCAATTCTTGCAATCCTTTTATCCAATAAACCAGATTTCTGCAGCTGCACAATTCTCTTCCTTATATCTTGGCTGATATCTTTTGACTTTCCCATTGTGCCAACAAGGAAGCAGTATGTTCAATATGTGGCCTCAAAATACATCCACATGTATGGATCCAATCACTTAACCTATCAGAAGTTTCCAAAGTCATGACATCATCATATGGGCTTTCCTTCATTGTTTAAAGATAGTAACAGTTATTATGTATGTAAACTTCTGAATTTGAAGACATGAGCTAAAACAAGAGAAGTTTGCTCAAATTTAATGTCATATAGGGAGGAAAAAAGATGTATGTCTGTTTATTCAGACATACATCTGAATAAACAGATGTATGTGTATACATACATTGCTTACTTCACCATCAATCAACAGAACATGTTTCAAACTTCTTGTTGCAATTTAACAACACAATCAAGGAAAGAATATCCTCATGGTCATCACTGATTAAAGTGCCAGGTTACTGAATGTTTGCTTTGATAAACAATAATTCTTGTGCAATATTAGACTTAAACGAAAATAGAATCTGTCAAATTAAGTCTACAATTATCCACATTTGATAGATTGAAAAATACTGTTTCCCGTAAAATTCTCTGCTCTCCGCCTGTCTGATTTGTGATGCAACTGACTGTTTACCCCTGGTCAGTGGGACAATAGCAGATTATGAGGGGGATAAACAATTAATAATGACACAAAATGATATTCAAAAAGCAAAAATTCCAGATTTGGTTTTGGCAGATTAGTGTGGCATGTCTACCTGGACAGATTATAAATCGATGTTTTAAGGCGAAGCATTGTGAGGAAGGAAAGACACGCAACAATACATTTGTCAGGTGACCAGAATCAATCAATCAAATGTGAAACGGGTGGCGTGTTGCACATAACAGAAAATGTTTTAGGAAGAACTTTCTACTTTCAAATCCATATCAGGTCTAATCAATCAAATTATTCACACCTTCAGATTACCATCAGTTTGTCAAGGTTAAAAGTAGTTTCTGCTCAATATAAGAAACACTAGGAAATGACACACTGCCTGGGGCAAGTAAAGCACCTGAAATGAAAAAAGAAAAGGGATTCTAATCTTATATGCTAATGTTACTCTGTCACGTAAGTGTGCCTGGTAACGTTCATCCTTCCACCCTTTAACAGGCAACCTTCCACCCTTTGGCCATGTACATCCTCCCTGGGCTCCCTCCATTAAATAAATTGTGCTGTAATAATCTCTTGGCTCCTAATATCGGTAGATGAGCACAGCAGCCTATTTTGATTACCCCACTTTCAGGCCTAGCCAGAACCATCTGTAATCCCCATGTTTTGCCCTCGCTACATTAAAGAAGGAATTATTTTATGGAGACGGAAAAGGAAAGGGTGCTATTCATCCTACGCAGCTCCAAACTGCCTTTTCTTTCTTTCCTTCCCATGAAGATTAACATTGCATGACAAGAACATATGGTTCGTGTTTTCACTTTGCTCTCTAAACTTTTAAAGGACCTCATGCTGACCTCTGCTTACTTCACCCTCAATCCTGCCACTACCAGAAAAAGGAAATGGAATCATTATTGTTGCAACAGACCATGTTGCTCTGTCAATGAAAAGCTTTTTCCTCCCGTGAACCAAACAAATCAATACCAAGATACACTCTCAAATCAACTGTAATCAACCTGGCTGAACAAGAGGATGCTGATCCCATTTGTTCATAAGAATAGTGTACACACACACCCCCAGCCCCCCACACACCCACACACACACACAATGGATATTCTAGTACTGTCTTATGTGTCTTACGTGGAGGAACATATTTGATAGGGGTGCAAAAAGATATTCTTAAAGAAGATAGTAGGAATTCCCCCAATGTCTCAGAGAACACAAAGATTGATTTGAAAATTATATAACTCGATCAGAATATAACATGGGAATGAATACAAACAATCCCCCAGAGGTAAATTATTCCTTTTTTTGTTGTTTAATCCTTATTGTCCTAAAAGTAAAGATGAGAAACTGGTTCATATAACCACATGATTTTATTCAATTATCAGTAACCAGACATTCAGAAACTAAGTCTTTCTTCAGCTAAACCAACAGATCATACATAAGTGCTACCATGTTGCACAGACAGAACAGAATGGAAGTTGTGACTGAACTTCCAGTCACAACTGAGAGGCATTGTCTTTGCAAGACCAAAGACAAAACCTCTCTCCCAGGTCTGCAAGAAGAAAAATTACATCTTTCTGTTTTGCAGACTTGATTTGGGAGTTTTTGCATCTAATTCTCATCATATCCTGAGAGTAGAATTTTCTTGTTGTATCTTGTTCAACAGATATTTTGTGATTGATAACAAATTTGAGGTGTACATGGTTACCACACTGACAAATGCTGCACTGCTAGGTACATATGAGGACTTCCCAGGAGTTATAAAATGCCCTGGCCAGAAGGAACGCTGTCCTTTTTGCCACCTCACGTAAAAGAATACATTTCTCTGCTAGTGGAGTATGTGCAGACCTTTAGAGCTAAGCCCAAAGATATTTTGAGCATCCGTGAGATGTTTAAAAATGAAAACAGACGAAGCACAAAAGCTGTAAAAAGCTTCTAGAAAGCAAAATGTATTTTCTAAAGAGACATGGCAGCTGTTCCTTTGGGCTGCTACTTTTAAGTAGGCTGTGAGACTTTAGCAGCTAACAGGAAGCTAAGCGTATTACAGAAAAGTTGCTTTGTTCCATCCGTTTGAAGAGTCCAAACCTGTCGTTGAACATGCAGGATTAGGTATTTCTGAAAATCACACACGTACGGTGTACTCAACAGAGAACACGTTTTTAATGTGCAAAATGTGTAATATAAGATGCTCAAGACAGTTTAAAATGTCAACTCTGCTATAATGTCTTTGTTTAAAAATAATAATGAAACTGAGTGTAATTGCAAATCTGTGTAACAAATGAAAAGCTGAATCAAAAGAAGGTTCTAAAAGGTCTCCTTGTCATGACTATGAATGGCTAAAGGATCTAACACACTCCTTTTTTTTTTTCTAAAATAGAGTTTTAGGCTGTCATTTATACTCAAATGATGTTGAAGAAAAAAAAATCTAAAATATGGTCCTGAAGAAAAAATTTACATCTTGTGATACAGCAGGATTATATTTTAAGGTTTACAAAAAGAAAAGTTTCTGTGATGCAGAGAAAAGGTTCTCCACTTTGAGATGATTTTGAGAAATATTTTAGTTTACAATAAATAATGTAACTACTAAAGCAGTTTATTTATTTATTTATTTTTTTTTTCATTCAAAGAGCAGGAAAAAGTATTTGGTTGATACTTATTTTAAAATTGTATTTCTTGGAGAAATAGTAAGTGGATGGAGGGATTGCTTTGACTGCTATGATAAGATTGAACTGACTGACAGACAGTTGAGCCTCACACCCAATTCTGCGTGAAACAGCATTAAGTTTGATCAAGCCTTTACCGAGGGGAAAAAGAAGTTCTAATGTGCAAAATATTTGCTTCAATCTCTGGGGAAATTCAGAGGAGTTTCTAACAGATGCGTCCTCTGGGCTATGTATCACAAGATAATTAAAAGGCTCTTCACGATTAGACGGCTGCATCCTAATATTAGGCCTCTTCGTTTGTCAAGAAACTACACAAAGCGACTGCTCTATCATAATCCTATCCAAAGACTCTGTGCAAACAGGTAGGAAAATAATAATCACCTCCTTTTTATCATGAAGATGAGGAGCTGGTAGTGGGTGGAAGAATCAAACACTAAAATTATGACAGTAGCTGTGATAGCATTAGTTTTTCTCACACTTTTAATGTACTTTTCCATGATAATGCAAATTATTACGATTACAATTGGTATTATTGTTTATCAGTAGTAGTAGTCACGATACACCTGTCTTCTTGTCTATTTTGAGTCCCTCCATTTCTACTGCTTATTGTGGATGCACACATTCAAAAACCACTGAAACAGTAGACTGCATACCGGTAAGTCTAGAACCTGAATTACGCCTGCATAATTGTGAAGGTACCAAATGCACTCAACTGCAGTATTTGTCATATGGCCAGTGGTCCCCAACCCTGGTCCTCAGGGACCGCTGTCCTGCATGTTTTGATGAGTCCAGACTCCAGCACAGTTGATTCATATGATTCAATTACCTCTTTTGCATTCCTGCAATTGCTGCAGAAGCTGCTTAATCACCTGTTCATTTAACCCAGGAGTGCAGCAGCAGGGAAAGACATAAAATATGCCGGGCAGTGGGCCCTGAGGACCAGGGTTGGGGACCACTGATGTGGACCATTCAGCCAGTGTTTTTGTTCCTGTCTTAATTTTACTGGTTGTTGTAAAAGCGATTCTCCACTTAACTGACCACATCTGCTCCCAATAAGAAGTTTGTTAGTGTCTTGGAGCAGGCGGTTCTGCTCTGAAACTGGAATTGAGGCTGTAGATTGGATTATGATGCCATTTTTAATCTGCTTTTTTTCCCCTTGGAAGATTTGATGCCCTTCCCCTCCTTCTTAGTGTTACACAAAACTTGACAAGAGGAGATTTTGCTTAACTCCACCGCACTGATGACTCTGTGATTCTTTCTGACACTCTAATTTGAGCTAATGGAGCCCAAACTTTACTTTAAGTAAAACTTTCTCTTCTGATTTGCTTCTAGGAACTGTAATTGCAGTTATGCTTTGGCTCTTTTTCTGATAGAGAGTGATGAATGTGTCCAAGAAATGCTTCTTTTTAAAATATGAAATATGGCATCAAACAAGATAATCTAAAATATGCCATGTTCTATAATTTATTTAAATAATGAGCAAACGAGTACTTTTTGTCATTTTTATAATTCACTAAGCCAGTTCCTACTATACGTACTGACGAACACATCTTTAATTGTACAGTTGTACAACAGTATCCACTCCAAACACAGAGAAGAGAAACTTTGTTTTCTTTTTATAAAAAGGTTTTTCTCTGCAGAAGATATTCAAAGAAATCTACACTCTCATCTGTTTTTTTTAAATGTGGCGTTAAACAGGGTCTTCTTTTAGACGTGTTGCTCAAGGACACTTCAAATCCAAAAGTCTGCGCCAAATTTCTGACCTTTTAGTATCAGGACAGTCTCTCTGAGCCCCAAATCGCCCTTCCTCATGACATTTAACACAGTGAGAAAAGGAGCAGATGGGGACAGAGGAGACATAACCAGCTGGGGGAAGAACAGGGAAATGGGCTTTGTTGCAGTTCTACGCACAAACTTTGTTATGAATTTTTTACATATTAATGTTAATCTCAAATATGCCTTAGAAGCTACAGCTTGGTTATCAGAGACAAACTGAAAAATCTCAATATGGTCAGATAATTGATGTGAAACCAAACTGGAATCCTTCAAGAATATAAAATTCATAACTCAGATTAAGATACACTGAAATGTGGACAATCTGGACAATGCCTCTGTATTATCACCACAGTATCCTGCAAATGTATCCATGTAACTTAAACCTTTCTAGATTATGTCATGTAGCAACTACAAACTTTAATGTGTTTTCCCTTGATTTTGTGAAACAGACCAGAACTAATTAAGTTAAAAGTGAATAGCTTATGGTTTTCAATTGAAAAGGAAATATAAAACAATCTGAAAACAATGGTTTGCATTTAGATTCAGCTTCCCTAAGTCAAACCTTTGCAGAATTTTGGCAGCAACTGTAAAAGCGAATCTTTAGGGGTATGAAATTTTTCCCAATTCTTATTTGTAAAGTAGCTCAAGCTCTTCCTGACTCAACTGGGTTTAGGTTGACATATTAAGTCAATCTCATTTTGACATGGTTCTACTTTGATAGTCACTGGCCTGCTAAATGCTGAATCTTTCTTTCCCAGTCTCAAGTCTTTTGCGACCTCCAACAAGTTTTCTTCCTGGATTGTTTTGTATTAAGCACCTTCTGAAGAAATGTATCCATCCACCATGTTGGTAGATTTAGGATTTCTTCCATAGTGTTTTACCTATAGACCAAAAGGTAGAATTTTGGTTCAGTTGTGACTGAACACCCCCTCTCAGCAACAGCTTTTTTCTTGCGACTCTTGTACACTGAAAAAATGTTTCCTTAAACCAACTTAAAAAAAATCTCTAATTTTCCAATTTGATCTTCAATCAAATCAAAATTATAGCTTGAGCAAAATTAAGGAAATCTGCTGTAACAAATTAGAGTAATTTTTTTAAATTGATTCAAAGAAATATTTTTTTCAGTGTATGGTGGACAAATATGTGGTTTGCACATTTACAAGTTGTTCTTTCTAGAATCTCCAATGCAAAACCTGGATCTCTGCTGCTCCACCAGAGTAGCAGAGATCTGACCTTTGTGGCTGCATTTTTGATTGATGCCCCTCTTATTGAGACTGTCCATTAAAACCCATGTCCATGTCTTGGTAGGCTTGTAGCTGTGCCCCACTATTTCTATTTTTGGATAAGACAGTGAACTCCAGGAACCCATGCATTGTCTAAATGATCTTGTTCATGGAGAGTTGTGAGGAAGGGTGGTGGGACTTTCTTGATGCAAGGCAGCAGAGCAGCCTGACAGTGAACTCTTTTTTTACTAATTAAAAAAAAAAAAAGAAGGGAAGTAGCAGAGTAAAAGAGAGATGAAATTGCAAGCCACACTTTTCAGCTATTTGAAAACCAGTCTGAAAACAATCTGCTTTTTTCACATTCTTCTCTTCCACTTTATCAATTGCAATGATTTATGCTTGTCTACATTAAATGACCCACACTTTTGTACCATAAGCTAAAAAAAAAGTGCAGGGGGTGTGAATACTTTTTAAAGCACTGTACAGACCAGCCACATGCTGTTCAAATAAGAGGAAAATCCCCACTTCAACTTTTCAGCCTGAGGTCATGTCTTAACATGTTTAAGAAGAAAACACCTAGAGAGGTCTGATAAATGTAACTACTTTCTGCTCTCAGAAGAAGGGCTATCTTTCCTTACTGACAAACTCTCCAGGCCTATTATCAACTCACCTTCATTTTAGTGAAATTAGTTTTTTAATAAGGTAGGAAACATACATCTGATATGCATTACAGCTCATTACACCATCATTGCTAATTAATCAGATGATCCTGTTAAATTAGACATCAGTGTCATGAAAAGGGAGAATATAGAATGACATGCAGTGCAATCATAATTTAGATTTAGATCCCGTAACAGCATCTCTATAATATGTTTCATTTTAATACATTAAACACCGAGGATGACGCAGTCTGTAAAGCTGTACAACTACAGTTATCTGTCTGTTTTTAATCAAATACATAACTGCAAGATTGTAACAGGGGTCATTGTTTACATTACTAGCTTTTACATACACTAAATGTATTTGTTTAACTCAAAATCTTAATTCTAAGAAAAAAAAACCCATTTATCTCTGAAGCAGATCGATTGGAACATTTTTGTGTATGCGTCAGTATGTCGTAAGGTCAAAGTAAAATCCAAAAAGCAAGAATTTATAGCAAGTCCATCGTCTTACAGGAAAGAACAACAAAGATAAGGCCAATAACAAACCCAAGGACACTAAACAAAAGAACACAAAACCTGCAGAGCTTTTCCCTGACCTCCTCTGTTCAGGTTTGCTGCTCAATTTGTTACGGCAGAGGAAATTGCTGTTTAATGTTGATAAATAAATTCAAATGACATGTAGAAACATAATAAAAAAGTAATGAGAAAACACAATGTTGAGACTTAAATAGAGCAAAGGCCTAAAATGTTGACTGTCATCTTGGGTAAATGAATTAAATGATCTACATATATTTACCACAATTGAAGATGTGCACATGTCAAATAGACGCAAATAGATGGACTAGGGTTATTTTTATTATTTGTGCATACACCAACTATAATAAAGAGGTGCTTTGGTGATGATCTAATTCGTTAAGAATTTTGCTAAAGTCAGCTTACTAATTATTAGATGTGTTATTTGTAATTATCTATGAGACAACTTTGAACATGTTTGTTTTTCAGAATGAACATACAGTGCCCCCCAGAATTTAAGAATGAACCGCGTTTCACCTAGACTAATGAATCCCACAGTATCCTGAAGAAAAAAAGAAAAAAAGAAACATCTGGGCCTGCGCAAGGCATCGACGTTACACCGTGGAGCCTCATTTCTAACCTTAGAAAACCAAGAGAGGTGTCTGAAATGTACCTGAAGTCGCTGTATGGGTGAATTATCCAAAATCCGGCCGATTTGACTCGCTCTTGTTCTCGTTCGACCGCTTTCTCACTTCCAAACATCCTCAGGGAGAACTTGTTGACCCCCGGTTGAAGCATCGCTCCCAGCTGCCTGTGTATAAACCCGGCTTGATATAATCCAGCGTCGTCCGGTAGAATTTGATCAATGCCGTCCAACTTTATAAAACCCGCCTGTTGGTCTGGAGGGTCGGTTTGGGCGCCACCGCTGGCACCCTGCGCTCCTTCATCCGGCTGCTCGTCGCCGATCGCCCCAGGGGGGCTCTCCTCGCTCGGGGTGACATCCCCCTCGGTGATGAGGCGTCTCGCCTCGGCCGAGTCTGAGTCGTGTACATGCCGACTGGTGATGGACGAGAGGCTGCCTCGAAATCTCCGGCAGTCCCCATTCGAGCTAGTCTTCAGTGGTCTCCCCATGTCCGTCTCCATGATCACAGACTCCCCACTTTTGGTCTCACCGATGCCTTTGCAGCTTACCCCAGAGGTCGGCGACGGGAGAGGCTTCATCCTTATACTCTTCCTCCGGGTGTCCTTGTCTGCGTCTTCTCCTTCGCCCATTATGGATGCTTTCTGTCCAATGTGCTGTGGCAAACTGTAGAGCCTTTTACGCATGGATGAATGCAACCTGTCCATTATGACATTGAGACACAGGGGAGGAAATTAAATAAATCCAGGGTGTATTGTAACGAACACATCCAGTATCCCCGCGTCCCGCATCTGTTTGTGAGAGCGATTAGACTGGAGCTAATCTGAGTCCCTGAAATCCCGCTACACATGACAAGAATCGCCGTGACTCCACTGAAACAGACGAGAGACACTCATTCTGATAATTAGACTACCTGACTGCTCGCATATGTCCTCACGCACAGCCTGGGCGGTCCGCTTGGCCACTGCCTTCTCAATGTGCATCTTTGTGGCGCTCCGACATTGTGCGCAAAAGTGGAAAAAACTGCCTGAAAGTCACCTTAGCGTGACATGTGAAAGATGTGCGGGCGGACGTAGGGATGGAGACCTGGGAAAGGTCATGCACGACGAAGGATGCTCTCCTAACCAGAACCCCCCCGCCAAGCTGCCGCTAGAGCAACGCAACAAAATCACGCAAAATACAGTAGAGCGTTCCAAGGAGCGCTGACATCACTGATCCATAGTCAGGTTGCGTTTTGGTGAATTGTGAATATTCATGCTGCTGATCTATTGGGTTGCCATAGGAGCGAGAACTGCAAATAAGCTCAACCCACCTTGTTTAAAGGGGAAACGCTCTCCCCATTCTTAAAACGCAACCCTGTTAAGTTGAGCCTACAGGTAGCCAGGCGAGCCCTTTGTTACAGCCTTCCCTGGGCTTCACTATGAGAGCCAAACCGTTGGCTTTTCATCTTTTTTTTTTCTCTCGCTCTAATCTGCTGCGTGAAATTTCTTTTGAAGTTAAAATGATCTGCGATGATTTGGATGCAGGCTCTCTACAAATCCATACACTAAAAAAGGTTCATGAAAATAAAAATGTGTTACATGAAAACAAGTCAAACATGTTATGAAGTTAAGTATGATATTTTACAGCGCTAAAGCCTGTTAATATTGTAAATATAGAACATAAACAAATCTTTCATTGGTTTTCTGAGAAGGAAATCTATTTTAAAAACTAATTTTGACAATAAATAAGCATTTGCTGAGGCAAATTTCATTAAACAGTGGCATCATAATGCATTAACAGCCCACTTTTTTCACATTACCCTACCTTACAGTTTTGTATTCAAAATCTGATTAGATTTTTTTTAAAAGCTACTCAAAATACAGTCATATTCAATAAATTAGAATGTCTTTTTTGAATAGTATCTTTTGAAAATAAAATCTAACAAGGTGTTAAATATACTTTTCATTGATTCTACAGTTGTGTTTTTAATGGTCTCATATATGCAAATTTTATGTGTCGTGTTTTCAATAACTGTAGAAATTCATCATAATTAACAGAAATAAAGGCTTTGAAACAGCCATCTTTGCGCTATCAATCTATATGATGTTTCACTTACTGTAAAAGTGTCTGAAATAAAAGGACTTTTCAGTAATATTCAAATTTATTGAATGGGTTTGTAGTTCATTGTTACAAAATAAGATCATGTTTTCAAGAACTTTTGTCCATGTGTAAAAAACGTAAACATTTCAAAAGTATGGAAGCATCCACACTAACTCTGGTCACTGATCATCCTTGAGATGTTCACTTGTGACCACCTCAAATCTAAAAATATTCAGTAGTAAATATGTGTCTTATTGCTATTGGCCATTCATTTCAGACTAAACTCATATAGAGATTTTATTGTAAAATAAACATTTGCACAGCAGCACTAAACAAACAAACTCAATAGAAGCCTAATACTAATTAAGAGGTTATTTATGTCCACCACTGAACACCATCTGAGACTATCCTTGAACAGCAGTGTGTTTTCAAAGTTTTTTTATGAATAAAATACTGAGAAGTGTGCTATGCAAATTCACTGTCCCCTGAGTTAGTTGTTTATATAATCAGTTTTTACTGTAATTACAGCCGGAAATCTTTTGGGGTTTGGCTTTTCCTTCAGGTTCCCCTTATATGCAGCTGTATCTTTCCATTGGTTCTGACAAAGTTTCTACTCCCCATTGAAAAAAGCTACCCTGCAGCATGACTAATTTGCATGACACCACTATGCCTCATAGTGGAGAACGTATGTGGTCCACCATGAATATTTAGTCAGTTGAGTTGAAAACTGCTTGCTTTCTCTTGTCTTTAATAAATAAAATGCATTATAGTTTTGATGTAACACAATGAAACAAAAAGTTCAATGGGTATACAACAACAATTTTTGCAAGCCACTATTTATGGTTACTTGACGAGTCATGGGTGGGAGGAAATCCCATCTAATTATTGGGAGGGAAAAGAAACGAGATTTCTTGGGGGGAGGGGTAGTCAAAGTTGAAGTGAAATTTAACATAAAATGAGGTTTGAAAAGTTTTTATTGTGTTAAAGCTGCTGGACCAAAAATTACTAATACATGGCATTGCAAACCAAACGTGTTTTTCTCAAGAAACAAACCTTTACAAAAACTTAAGGCTTTGAATAAAAAGTTTTAATGAGCAACTCCATTTAATAAAATTACTCATCTATTGGAGTGGTTCTTAAAACAAGCTGTGTTACTTAAATTAGAACTTGTTAAGTTGCTTTATTTTAAAACCTTTTTCAGTTTTGCCATGTCCTGCATGATGCAGGTAAATTAATATCTGGGAAGTATCACAACTTAAACTTAACGTTCAAAGAACCAGGGTTCTTACAGAAAAATATTCAGATTTTATTTTGCGATTTATAAAGGATCTATGTCCTCCTTCCCGTTTCAAACTCATCTTATTAACGTAACAATTTGAGAACTAAATATGATTGAAATATTACTATCAATACTATCAAAGCAATATAGCCAGTATTGCTAGTTTTGATTTCCAGGCAAAGTAATGAAGGGAACGAACTGTGGTCTGA
>CAEFZY010040121.1:0-12495 GCA_903066815.1 Brachyrhaphis roseni
AAAACTTTGAAAACTCTTTCTGTGTACCGTCTGTATGTAGGCACATGCGGCTTATAGACAGGTGCGGCTTATGTATGTACAAAATGGTTTTTCCTTTACAAGTGTACTGGGTGCGGCTTATAATCAGGTGCGCTCTATAGTCCTGAAAATATGGTAGCCTACTTGATCCATTATAAACAATGACTTGTGCTGTATATGGTTTTGTTGTTTTGTCAACTTGAAAGGCAACGATGAAGAAACTCCAGGTAGTTTTCTATCTTGATATTACATTCCCTTTGCCTGCACAAACAGTAGCAAAACCACCCCTCAGCATGATGCTGCTACTTGTCAGCTAGTGTTCTTACCACAACTCCTTCAAATTGAATTCATGTTAGTGTGGCCAAATTTATGACAAACTGAAATGCTAATGGATCTTAGATGTTACCTACAAACAAAGAAGCAGTTTTATTTTATCTGAAGATTAATGTTTTGGACGTTTGGTTGCAATTGAACTTAAGAATCATTGAAACTTTATGTTACATGATGATTCCACTGGATAAAAAGAAAAGCTTACAATCATCTTTTAGAGCATCTGCTGACTACATGTAAACCTTTCATCTCTAACAGGCAAATCTACAGCTATTTGTGAACTTATATACACTGTTTTTTCAGTCACTGAAAGTATGAAGGTGTGAAACAGTCGTCCTGTTATTGCCGTCAGCCTGTTTAACTGTTGTGCTCAACAACCTCGAAGACGCTGCATCATCTTAACAATATGCAGATGGAGGCCGGCACAGACTGATGGAGCACTGATGATGACCGCTGGACCAGAAGTGATGAGGCTGTTTCTGAACGGCTCAAGTCAAACGGAAGGAAAACCAATCGGGTCACATATGTATATTTTACTGCTCAGCGTCGGGTCCTACATTTATAGAGTAGAGGAACGCCTCTCAGAGTGCTCATATGCACAGTATGGGAAGGCTATGTGTTCATGTTTTTCGAGGGATTACAATGCCTAGCAAAAGTCACAATATTACCAGACGACAATATTTTATAGGAATTTTATATGGTCGATTAGCTCAAAGTAGTGGTAATAGTAATTTACTATACTGATGATGCAGTATGATGGTTTGAAACATTTTTAGAAATAAAGACATGAAAAGTGTAGTGTCCATTCAGCCAACTTCATCATAAAGGCCTAAATAAGATCCTATATAAGTACATTCAATTCAGAACAAATACTGCTTATTGAACATTTAACCAAAGAAGCCACTGTTACTCTCTTAGAGTTATCATGGTAAGTCTAAAGAAGCAGCAGAGATTCATAATTCTGGTGGGGAATCTGTCAACAAGACAACTATTTCTTGTGTTTCTTTAAAACAAAGGACAAAAAAAAAACACCCTACGACTGAAAGAAATCCCCTGTGCAATTTGCCACAAACTGATGGGGACACAGCAAGCACAATTAATACTTAAACATACTTTTAATTAGGGTAGCTTTGTTTTAGTAGCAACAGGGAAGCTGATCACAGCTAATGTGAGCTGAGTTGAGATAAATTCTGGAGCAAATCCTGTTTGAAAATGCAAGACTGAATGCAGGTTTTCCAGGTTTTCCCTCTGGCAGGAGTGTGACTCTGGACATACAGCCAGAGCCACACTGTGATGGTGTAAAATCAAAGCAAATTCACATGTTGGAATGACCTAGTCAAAGTTGAGACCTAAATCCAACTTAGAATCTGCGTCAAGGCTGACTGAGTGCTGAAATTGACATCTTAAATGTGTTAAGTTTGTGTAGACCACTTTTGTTGCGGACTTGCTATAGAAGGTGTCTCTATGTAATGCAATGCATCAAAGCATGGTACAAAAGAAGACAACTGTGTGCGCTCTTTTCAGAATGTGTCACGTTTACAGAACCAAATTCTTAAAAATGTCCATCTGAAATAGGTTCAATAAAAATGGCTAATGCTTTCTTTGGCTAATTCAAAACAAGATAAAATAGATCCATGTTTCTTTCTATTCATAATTTTGGTGAATATGCCCAGCCATCTTTCTCCCTTCTGCTCTGATAGCTGTAATAATGACTTAGCTTGTCTTATGCTCCATGATATTTGAACCCTCACAGCTGCCTCACTGCCACGCCCTCATCCCTGCCACTGAAAGGTGTCAGTCCTGCTCTGAAGTGCCTGATACGCCATGGGCCTCATGATAAAGTTCACAAGCACACGGGACCCCCTGCCAGGTCTAATGGGCAGTGAGGAACCCTCGAACCCTTTCAGTCCTGCAATGCCCCCTCAACCCCTGTTCAATTACACGGCAGGCGTCTCAGTCTTTGCCTGGTCAATTACCAGCCAAGCCCCTGCATTTACTGTCACGCATGCACTGGCTTTGGGATAATCAGTGTCCAAAATTGCTTGGTTGGAATTGAGGGATGGATGGAGACGTATTCAGATGAGCTATTCAAGCTGAAGGTAAGGAAGGTGGGACATGAACAGAGGCTCAGCACATTTGGTCTGGCATCATACTATTTGTGACCTTTTAACTTTTTTTCTGGTGATCCATTGGAATTTTTTGGACTAATACAACAGCAGCTTTATATATATTTTACAGGAACAGAGACAAGAAAAAGTGTCTCTAGAAAATGGGTATTCTTTGTTAATTTATAGTAAGATTTTGCTTTTATGTCTTATTGGCTATTTCACACCTATTGTTATTTTTCTTTTGTATTTATTACATCTCTTTGTAGTTTTTACTCATTTTTTTGTACATATTATAATAATTTTTGTCAGTACAAACTGTTTCACAACTATTGCAGTTCAACTTTCTTGGTTTTCCTTATTAGAATTTTGTAGCTTTGGTTCTTCAAAAAAAATAAATAGATAAACTTTTGATATGTTTTTTGTCTTATTGTTTTGCCAACAAAATAGCTTGTTGCAAACAAAATGTTTTATCAAGGTTAACCAATTTTCAGGTTAACTGGAAACCGCAAAATTCACGGGGGAACTGTGTATAAATGCAGCAGTGAGTTTATTAATTTACAAAAAGTAAATTTTTTGTTTAACACCTCTACACCCACTCATTTGTGTGCATGTGTTCCTTGCTACATGTCCACTTTCTTACTCATTTACCACATCTCATATTCCACCTCCTACCTGCTATTCAGCCAGCCAGGTATGAAAACTGCTCGACACCTGACCGCGGGAATTAATCATCCTTGACCCTGGACCAATTACCCCTCATTACCCACTCGGTGTCCACCTCTCAGGGGAAAGCTGTATAACAATAGCGCGACATGAAAGTCGGCAGCAATACAGGCCAGAGCCCTAATGGACACTCCTGTGCAACCTCCTTAGGAGGCTAACCTTCAAGTCCTTGTCACTCTTCCAACAGTGCTCCCACAAAGGAGGTTTTTGTTCAGGATCAGTGTCCGTGACCTCCTGAAATGAAGTGCACAGGGCAGGGCCACTGGCAATGAGAGGGAGCCTAGAAATCATTGACTCAGATTTTTGTGATGGTAAAAGTTGTGAAATTTGTATGTCATTTTTTTAAATGTATATTAGTAAGTAATTGAGGCAAGCTTTGGATATTACAGTTTATCAGTAAATACTAAAAATCCATCCAGTAATAAAGAATATTTTCCTATTTGCCTAAAAGTTAAATGCAAACAATTTAGACATAGATTTTGGTAAAGCAGTTTATTATATTATGATCATGTTTCTTCATGACAGAGACATAAATGCGAGGAGAAGGCTAGCAACGTAAAAAATGTTAGAGTCCAACTTGCAAAAACTGGGTGACCATACCAGTGAATGATATCCAAACAGGCGGTAAATTACAGCCATGACACTGGGAATAAACATGACGAAGCTGAATAGTTATAGGTTCTGACCTGTACTCAATAGGGAGAATACATACTGAGGAGGGTGATAACTGGCATAGCAACCAGGTGAAACCCTCTTGAAAGTGAATCAAAAACAGTAATTTTTCAAAGTAATTTTAACCTAGGAGCCAATTTCCTTAATTCACTCATTGAGTCAAGATACAGACCTAAATGTAATATTGTGAGAAAACTTATATTTGATCTGCTGGAGTACATTTTACTGGCATTTAGATAAGAACATTCTAATAGATTTTTTTCTTAATGTTCATCTGTAAACGTCTGCCTGAATAAAATCTTTCAGGTTTTATTCAGGCAGATGAATAAAAAAGTGGAAAACCTAACTTCTCCCCTTTGGCCTACAGTTTTTCTGTTTTCGCAGTGGATAAAGATAACAGGATTATCTGATAATATGATATTGCAAGGTCTCTACACAGAAGGTAAATTATATCTGTACATAGTGAAAGTAAAAATTTTTGATTTATAAAAGTACATTTTTACAGTTTGGGAAAGAAGAAAAAGATATGTTTTTTAAAATATTGACACATTTGGCAAAAAAATAAAAAATCAAGCCTGTAAATCAAGAACTGATTGTAGCAAAACACAGCTAGTGTTTTAGACTGTTAGCAGTTTGATCAGGAATATGTAAGCGAGTAGTCCATAGTTACAATTTATGGAAATTACTTTGAACCTAGCAGAGCCTAGCAGAGAAACAAAACATAATTCAATGCTGAAATTAGACCTAAAACTGGAAGCCTACATGTTTTAAGACTTAGCTGTCTTTCTGCAGAACAACACTGACTTATTTGTTGGATAACAAAAGAAACAACCAACTAAACAAAGCCTACAGGAATGTCTGCTGTCTTCAACCCATCAGGATATTTTGTGGTCATCCAATCTGTGCTCTTCATCTCCCAGTTAGAGTAGAAAAGTATCACATGTTCTGTGACCTTTACTCTTAAAACACAATGAGAGACGGAACAATGACCATACAGAGTTAATTACAACCAATTAGATGCCAAAGTGGTTCTCCGTCCCTATGGTTGCTGTGTAACCTAAGCTCTCATGAAGGTTTCCATGAGAGCAAAACATACATGCAATATGAATGTGCAACAATCTTCTGCATTAATGTCATCCCTCGATTTTAGTTTAATCCAACCTCTGGAGGTTTATGGCCCCTCTTATTCCCTTTGCACGGTTTACCTGTTTGTATTTAGTTATATCTGAATAAACTGCCAGTTGTGTTTCCACATTTCACTTAATGCTGCTTTACTTAGCAGGTAGAAGGGGTTAATGGGCAGATCTCTGGAGGTTAGTGCAGAAAGCTAATGGGCCTGGTGAAGATGATGAGGTCACTCCCTTATTTCTAACAAACAAAGAGCGATTTATAGGCCAGGATGCTAATCCTGCTGGCTTGCTGTTCAATCAAATATTTATAATTGCACATTTTATTTTCATCTGTAACATCAGATGGATCAGGATATATTGTAATAATTGATGATAAGTGCTTCAATTTACAATAATGGTGTTTTACGCAACCTTCTCTTAGCATGATAGCCAAGTCTGGCTGAACATTGTTTGCGTAAGGAGAAGCATTTGTTGTATTAATTTGTGAATCAGTTCTATTGCTTGTGTCCCATGGCTTAAATGCCACTCATGCTCTGACAGAGCTGACCTGTCCTAATAGCTAAGATGTGTGCTTCATTCATACTCCTGAAACTTGATCTCCTGCTGCAACATCAAGAGACCATCTGTGAGGAACCATCAGATTAAAGCAGGATACTCTTTGCCTTCCAGGCTCGCCAACATCCGTGACTCCTGTCTGTGTGCGTGCATGTGTAGGGGTGTGTGTGTGTGTGTGTGTGTGTGTGTGTGTGTGTGTGTGCTTCTACCTTGATGTAGAAGCTTATTTTCTGGTGTCAAAGGACACCCATACAGTGATGTCCTGACAATCTATAGACAGATGGGACCATTACGGTCAAAGCCCCTGGCTTTGTTTGTCCTGAGCTGGTGATGAAATATTGATAGAAAAATAGAAATATTTTGCCTGCTGCTTAGTCTTGGCCACCTAAAAGGGTCAATGAGCATGAGGACTTCCCCTTCTCCTGTTACAACAAAATGAAGCTCAACTACCAGCTAACATCGACTAGTCTGGAGTCTGCAGCCTCTCCTGGGGTGACTAGAATTGATTGAGTTTCCCGAGACTTAAAGAGGGGAATTTATTTTATTGTTGTGCTTTAACATTGTTCACCTTCCATATCTGAGAGACATACCAGTTACACCTTTTGAAATCTGCATAGTTTTTGTTCGTCAGGGATTTAGACAAGTAATCAAAACTGTTATTGTCTAAATTATTTATGAAATATGTTTTTAAGCTACATCTGTATCAGAGTTTAGTTCATATATTTTTATTCTTAATCTAAAATAGGTTGCAAAGGGAATTTTTATTTGTTTTAGCTTAAATACCTGCTTAAATACTGAAGCACGGTGCCTCGGAAAGTATTTAATGCTCCTTGAATGTTTTTCACATTTTGTCACACATCAACCACAACTTTTAATACATTTTGTTGAAAGTGTTTTCTAGTAGGCCTAGTCAAAGTAGTGAATTAATGTCTAGTAGAAAGAACACATTTGTTTTCAAAGATTTTATTTTTCACAAATAAGATCCTGAAAGAAAGTTCAATTGTTTTAACCCCCATTTCACTGACACCCCTCAATAAAATCCAATGCAGTCGACTGCTTTCAGAAATCCCCCAAATATGTAAATTAACACACACTGCATTTTTCAGATTTGCTGAATATTTTTAAACTAGTAATACATTTAGGAGATCCTACATGATCGATGTCCATATTTGCGAGTGAACTGAAAATTATACTTGATATTTCAAATGTTTTACTTTAAGACTTTTGGAGGGAAGGGAGCAGACTTCAAATCCACAACAAACTTTTTAGATCTTCATTTGAAAACATTTTTCTTTTCTTTTGACAAAAATGTATAATTTCCTTTCCACTTCATTGCACATAAATAATCATAAATTACATTACTGTTTTCATGAAGTGTGTTTCAAATACTCCTAACATTAAGAAAATTAAGTAAATTCAATTCTCTGATAATTGAAATTTTCTCTCAGAAAACAAATCTAGTAGTTTCCTGTCACTTTTTGCGTAGCTGACAATACATCAAAATGAAAATCGAAAATGTTTTTTTTAGGAAACAAATCTTGTAGTTTCTCAAATGCAGCTATACATTATTATCACTCATTTATTTTTATCATTTCCACATCAAAGCAGCCCTAAACAAGAAAATGCCCCTCACATTACTGTTTTTCTATTTCCCCTGAGTGAACACCAACACAGCATGTAGATCTTAAATCAATAAATTTATCTCCTTGCGGCTCCCCCATTCCCTTTCCTGTCCTGGGGGGGCACTGGTGGGGTTTGTTTGCGAGAACACACTTTTTATGTTCTTCGATCTGTTGCTCCGCAAAGTAGTGAAAGGCTTCAAGTCTCTATGCTGGTAGCTTCATCTGGTCCAGTCTCGGCGAGCCCCACAGATGATGTAAATGTTTAATGACCCTGGTTATTTGGTCATAATGGTGTGTGTTATGATGGATGGTAATGCAATGTCTTCTGATGGCAGCTGAATTACACCACAGGGTATAGAAGTTGTTTTGGTTGGGTGTTTAACTGGCTTTCATAACTGAGCCTGGTAAATGTTATGTGAAATACGTATAAAAGGGAGATATGTTTGTTATTTCTGTTTGGTCGTTGTTGAAATTAGTTATTCCTTTGCTTCTGAATATTCTGAATTCACTTCTGAGCCTGGTCCAGTTCATACAGCTAAGCCTAAAATTAGCTATTCAAGCCTTTCACTTATCTTTGACTTTAAACTTTTCTTCACATGCATTTAGTTCAAATTAAAAGGTTGAGTAAAACATGCTCTCCATGGGAAGAGTTTGACGTTTCATTTGACGTTTCAATGCAGAAACTTTTGAACCACTTCTATCTTTTTTAAACACTCATTTCTGCATCTGTATTTTGGAGTTAGTAAAGTATGAGCTCTGCTTACAAAAACATGAATTCAATACTCTACAGATCAATTCATTACAGGTATTTGAACATTATAAATTTTATGGTAAAATCAGTGATTGATTTGTGTCCAGTCCCTGAGACATCAATGCAATCCCCACCACTATACAACAAAACTGAGTTGTTGATATTCTGAAATTTAAGATATAAAAGAGCCTTCAGTATTTCATAAAGACATAATGTATGCAATTTATGCAATTTAGACAGATTGAATTGACCATTCAGTCTGATAGATTTTAGTATATGTGAGTGATCATCAAAATTATATATTTCATTAAATGTCCATGTTTGTATAGTGAGTTTGTATGTTTTAGTGAGGCTTTATCCCTTGTCCTATCAATTTGGGCTTCAGAAAATGATCAAATGTGGTCTCAGTTTCTGAAAACAAAAGAAAAAGAAGTCTTTTACTTAAGCATTGAGTTGGTGGATATAAATCAGACAGCAACTTTAGCCAACATTTCATACTGTTTTACATTTTTCACACTCAATCAACAGAAAACTTATTTTCTTTTGATTGAAAAGTTTCTTTTCAACTGACAGATGAAAAGAAAAAATTGCACCAAGACTGTGCTGCCCTGAGAAATGCCACATGTTGCCCATTTCACAAACTTCTGCTGATGAGTGGAGGAGGTTGCTTAGGTCATTCCTGCTTTTATTTCCTGCACATCCAATCAGTTTCTTGAAATGACATACAATGTTAAACGTAGCTCATTAATAAACATATTAATTTGTGGCACAAATACTGCAATTCCAATTAGTTTGATTTCCATGTGTAACGTGTGGGTTTAGATTACTAACACTTTCACACTTATGTGCACAATACGAATGGCTTCATGAATTTCATGGTTAAAGCTTATCCAGCCACTTTTCAACTCAATGAGTTTGAGTGACACAACTTGGCGGAGGGTTTCATCTTCAACACCAATGGAGAGGATGAAAGCTTAGTTCTTTTAAAATGCCTCAGAACAAAGCAAGCTGTGGGATTAAAGTGCCGAAAAGAATCACATATCTGCTTCTGTTTGGATGAGTAATAAAAAAAAGAAAAAAGAAAAAAAGAAAGCTCCTCTGTGGAGCTCTGCCTGCTGATATGCTTTTATCACTGTCATGACTGCCGTTTGCATCTGAGCGGTATCTCGGCTCAGATTTAAGAAACTCTTTGCGCCAGCTTGTTTTGTGGTGACAGCAGAAGAATTACCTGTAAAGCGCCTTTTTTGTCAGCTCACTGTGCAGAGAGCTCACAAACAAGACCATTTAGCTATTATTTCCTGTCAGTCTCCGATACACCCAGCAAAGCGGATGTTTATCAAGAAAAACTGGCGACTGTGGGAGTGGAACATAATAGGACAGGTGGAGAGAGCGGCAAGGAGAGAGGGATGGAGAATAGGAGGGGGGTTATTGGAGGCACGGAAAGGGGCTTGGTGTCCCAGTGGAGAGAAATAGTGGAAACCACCCGTAATTTTCTCCGCGGGATCCCATGTAATTGAGTCATTTAAAATACAGATACAGCGCTGAATCAAAGCAAAGTGGCCTGTGGTGGTGGTAGAGAAGAGGTGGCAAAATAAATGGAAAAAAAAAAGATGTGAAAACAAGGAAGTAGAAGTGTGCCTCTTCTACTATTGAGCAAAGCCAGTCTGTTTATCTTTTTCATCTTTCAGGATATTACTTGTCATCGATTGTGTTTTGGCTGCTGGTCATGTTCTGCTTTTCCAACCATCATAATGATACTGATTTATATTTAAATTCATACGAGCTATGTTTTATAATAATCTTTACAGTTTTGTAAGTATTGCAAAAACATTGGAAGGCAGTGATAGTCTGGCCATTAATGCCAGTGAAATATAAACAGTGGTTTGGCAGTCGTCTAAGAGTAAGAAAATCTGAGAAAGCTTTTTAAATTTGCAGAATAGTGAATCTGCTGAAAGCCATTCCCGTTTTATCTAAACCAGTCCTTTATAACTTGGATTATATGTTTAGGAAAAGGGTGAATCTCGGCCTCTCATATTGTGTGTTCAGGGTAATATGCAGTTTTAGCTTTACCACCACAAATAGTATTTTATATGTAGGAATAAACTCTCAATTTTGGTCACATTGGATAAGAGGACCTTCTTCCATGTTTGCTGCATCTTTCTTTGTTATTTTATCTTTTCACGCTTCTAAAATATTCAGAGCTGTAGGGTGCACTGGTAAGTTGAATAAAACACATTGAAGTTATATGCGTGTCTCAACAAAATAGAAAAAAGTGTAAAAGTTGTGAAGACTTTTGCATTTCTCTGCAAGTTCTTTTTAAATAGCTTTAGATATAGTTCATATAAATTAATTATTCTGCCTTTTATCAGTCTAAACTTACTGCTTAAGCTATTTGTTTACAATCATTGTCAACATTATTAGCATATAGTGTGTGCTTGCATATTTTTTTTTTATATTGCTTAATAGTGAGAATGCCTTTGGAATTCAAAATAAAGTCTTATTGTGGAAATATATGGGTAAAATGTCTTGCTGATCTTTATTAAATTAATTTTCAGTGGTTCTGGACAAACTAACAAATTATGTGTTAATTGTATAGGCTAAATCAAAAAGACAATTACAAGGTGGTAGGAGTGCCAGAGAACTAAATACATACACAATACTCAGTCAATCTTAACTTTAATTTTACATGACAACATCCATGTCACCCAGACATTCCATAGTTATAAAAGTTTTGAGATACATTCAAAATACTCCAATATTTCTGCTAGGTTCAGTAATTTCAAGAACCTGAGGGCAACTCCCCATAATTTAAATGGCATTTTTATATGTAACATGACTTCGTTTACAGACGCAATCCAGGTCTGGGTCTCATTTTCCTGTGTCCTAGTGTAAAAATTATTAATGTTTCCCAGCCTAGCTTTTATTCATAGCTTCCTGCTGTATGAGCCATGTGGTTCTGAAATAAAAGCTTTGCTGGGATACTTCAGGGGTTTCTGGAGGAAACTAGACATTTTTTGGGCTCTGCCTAGAAAAAAAAAAAGAGTGCTCACAGCAGAACTGTAGCAATTATAAAGCAATTACAGTTTCACATTGCCTGTTTTTGAGAAACGCAACAAGAAAAAAAAAGCTATGTAGTTGAATAGAGGAAGTGTGAGAAATATTGATGGACTTTTTTTAGTAAATGTGCACAAGTGAAGGTGCATTACATATAAATGTCCACTTAAAGCTTTGCTAAAATGAAATGAAAGATGATCAATTATTTAGCTCCTTCCTGAGTCTTATTAAGTTTGCACTTGCACTTCATTAAAGTCAGCTAGTGCAGTGTTACCAGAGTGAAGCCTTGGAATAAGAATCTGTCATCAGGAAGACAATAAAGGGAGAAAATTTGTGTGACACCTGATCTGTCCTGTCCTGCACACACTGACGCACTTGTTGTCAGCACTAACTCAGAAACCTCTTCCTGATAAGCACCTGCTTTTACTGCCTTCACTTCCTATATGATCTGATCTGATGGAGTTATTCAGCATAACTATGTGCATTCTCCAGCTGTATGTGAAGATCACCACCTGGCTCCCTTTTTTGATATTAAATGACTAAAATCACTCCACTTCCTTCTTGTTTTTGGTTTGAATACACGGGCAGTGCCGCACATGGCTGCAAGATGTCGGAGGAGACGGATCAGACTTCAGTCAAGTGAAATTGGAGGTTTTCATTCAGGGGTACTGGTCTGGGAAAAGCTTTCAGCTGCCACGTAAATCCTCTGCTTCTTTTTGGGAGGTGATAACATGCCCACGGGCTGAAGTGGAAGAGAAACTGACATATGCATGAATGTCTGGAAGATGAACAATGCCAATCTGCTTGTCTAAAATTTGAGTTTGATCATCCAGCAGCTGCATGGACATATTGCAGGTGTGTTGGCGTTGAGGGAAAATGAATTTTAATCATATGCCTCAACAAAAATGAATACACTTCATGTTTCTGCATCTCTTCTCTATTGTGCTCAAAATAAAATCTTGAACATTAAAGCCCACACAGATAAAAGCTCAGAAAACAGGATTCTACGCCACTGAGCTTCAAAAGAAACACAGAAACAAAGACTAGGGTGATCTGTGTCTCACACTATCCCACAGGACCACACATCATCTCACTGCTTTATGTTACTCTCTGGAATTTGGATGCAATTTATGGAGCAGGAACTATTTTGCATAAAGAGTTCTGGAAATCTGAAGCAATTTTACTTTCTACTGTCTGGCTGCTGGCATTTTCCAGATGTTCAACAATAGATGCTTCCATATGTGGTGAAAGGTGGAGAATCAGAAACTCCAAATCTTTATTACTAAAACCCTATCAAGCAGAAAGTCTTTTAAGTCTAAGGTTAAATTAAATGCATCAATTCTAGAAATGTAAGCTTCTCAAATATTACATGATCAAAATGTATAATACAGGTTCATAAATTATAAAAATAACAATGTATTTTGATCTAAACCTACAAAACTATCTATCTATCTGTCTATCTATCTATCTATCTATCTATCTATCTATCTATCTATCTATCTATCTATCTATCTATCTATCTATCTATCTAT
>CAEFZY010040126.1:0-18859 GCA_903066815.1 Brachyrhaphis roseni
GATTACCTGATTAATAAGTTAGCTGATTCTAATTATAGCATTGATTACCTGATTAATAAGCTAGCTGATGCTAATTATAGCATTGATTACCTGATTAATAAGCTAGCTGATTCTAATTATAGCATTGATTACCTGATTAATAAGCTAGCTGATGCTAATTATAGCATTGATTACCTGATTAATAAGCTAGCTGATGCTAATTATAGATTGGTACTTCATCATCATCAGTTAGAGCTCCAATATTAAAGCAACGCCAAGATGGAACAATGTCAGCCTTGAGCTCAGAAAAGCAACTGTTGCTCCCCATCAGTCTGTCCAGGGTTAAAGGTCAAACTATCTAAGCTAACCAACAGCTCAGACTCTACAGGTCTCAGCAGGTTAAGGGTCAAAGTTCATGACAGGACAAGAGTTGAAGAGGAAATGAAGGACAAGACTTCACTCCACTACTTGAAAAGTGGATGGATGTTTGGTCGGATGAATAAATGGTTGGATGATGGATGGGTGGAACCTAACCCAGTGTCCCAATGGCCTAGTCAAAGTCCAGACCTAAACTGAAGCTCAATGGAAGGAAAACTGGGCTAAAACAAGCAGCTGAGAGAGAGAGAGGCTTCAACAGCTGCTGGGTGCTGGGGTGTACTTACTTTACTTATTTTACTCTTTTTCCAAACTCAACTTTTTCATATTGAATTTACAGAATGAGAGTTAAATCATTTCAGATCCTTGAACAGAGAGAGGGGTGTACTTTCTTTTCACCTGATGATGAAGTGTTGCTTTCTTTACCCCTGGCTGTAAATGTGCAGCCAGGCGGCGGCGCGCCCTTTGAACCCGGTCACCCCGGCGACCGTGGGTCCGGATTCCTGCAGAGGGAGGGTCGTCTCCTCCAGGTGAATGATTAGTCAGGGCGCCGTGACCCCTCGCTTCGAGTTTACACACGGCGAACAGGTTGCCGCCGGCAACACTTCCTCCTCTGTGTTTGTTTTAAAACCTGGAAGAATCAAAATGTGAAAGTTTTCAGGACAGAAACGGAGGAGAGCAGAAACACAGAGCTGCTCGTCTTTAGCTGTGTTCAGATGTTCTGATTGGCTGAGAGTCACCTGCTGGCGGTGACCCCTCAGCTGACCTCACTGGGGCTGGGTCGCCCCCTGCTGGTGGAACCTGGAATCACACCAGAGAAATGATGGAATCAGTGAGAAACAAACAGGATGTTTGTTTTAAATGGTGAACCGGGATTAAATGGGATTAAATGGGAAGTTTGGAAATAATTTTTATTATTAATCAGATCGATAGAAAGAAGAAATAATTCCATCCATCCACCTATACATAATACTCATTTAATCTCAGTAAATGTAATTTAATCATTTACTACCCAGAGCAGTGTTGGGCAGCAGGCAGTAACCCGATCAGCTGATCTTCCTGCTGGTAACAGAAGTTTGGACATTTGGAGTAAAACTGAGGAGAAACTCTGCAGCTGAGTTTCAATGCGCCAGATTAAACCCGATCAGCTCAGCGCTGCGTGTTTGCAGACGAAAACAAGCAGCCTGTAACGACTTTATCTGCAGCAGCATCAGACGGAAACAGAATCAAAACGCCGCCTTTCATTTCCCTCCTGTTCTGGCTCCAATCTGCCAGCCGCTGACAGCTTCATGACGGCCTGTTGGATTTTCTCCAGGTGGGTTTTTGTCGGCAGAGCATCACCTGCTGCTTGCTGCTGGTCGTTTGCTCATTTACAGGGCAGTTATTTTAATCTGTTATGTTCCTGGTGTTGAAAACCTTTCATACATCAGATTCAGTGTTGTGATTAGATTACAAAGGCGGCTGATGGATGTTTGTTTTCATTATAAACAGCAGAGGGCGCCATTTCCCGTCTCACCTTTCTATCTGTTTCTACCTTCAGCAGGATGACGCTCCAGTCTCACCTTTCTGACAGCATTAAAATCATTAAACTGTTTAATCAAGTTTAGCTCTTGTTTTAAGTAATTAATTATGAAATTATCTCCCAGTGGAACTAATATATGTTTTTAGCAATATTAAGTAGTTATTGATTTAAAACAAGCTCCTATATTTTAAATAAAAGTTACTTCTAAGTTATCTATGTCTCATTTTTAGTGCAATAAGATATTTGCACTAGAAAATAGATCAAAAATACTTGGTAAGATTTTGTGTTTTTGCAGTGCAGATTTAATTTCCTGCTGTTATTATAAATAAATCCAGGAGCCACAACAGAAATCTGATGATGTCTGGAAGTGTCAGTTTTTAAATCTCATAAATAAATCCTCAGGTCTGATAAAATCTTTAACCTTTGAGGTTAAAAAGCAGCGATGGATTTTTGTGGTATTTTATCTTATTGTAATGATTTATTTGCTCGAGTGTTTGGGTTTACATTGAGACCAACATCTTGATCAGAGCGGTTAGAGTAAAACTCTGAGTCTGGCAGGCTGAACACAGATCCAGCAGATCCAGGTCGATACTGTAGCTGTGTTTCAGCGCCGCAGGCCTAGTTTTCCCCGTTGTTAAGGAATGCGTCTCCCAGAGTGACAGCCAGGCTGTTGCTGCTTGTCTGAGCAGGAACCCTGCAGACGTTCAGTTGACTGATGGAGCTGAGCTTCAACCAACCAGCAGACGGATTCTCATGCATTACAAAAACCAAGGGCAAAAACTCCAACATTATCAGCGACGTTAGAAAAGGATTCTTGTTTAAAAAGCAGCTCTTACAAAGAGTTTAAACATTTCATTGGAAAATGAAGATTTTTAGAAGAATTGCAGTTTAAAATGAGATCATTATTATAAGACATTAGTTGGAAGAATAAGCAACGAAAAGAAGCAGCTAACATGGTACATATTTAGTTGCAACTAAATATTTAGCTTGGAGGTAAAACCTTTTTCAGCTTGCTAGCTAAATGTATTGCTCTAAGCTCAATATTTAGTTAAAAAGCTAAATGTTTGACACCCAACTAAATGTTTAATTTGAAGCCAGATATTTAGATTCAAACTAAGTGTTTAGTTAAGACTAAAACTAAATGTTCAGTTAGCAAGCTAAATGTTTTTCCTTTAAGCTATATATTTACCTAGCAAGCTATGTATTTCACTTCCAGCTAAATATTTAATTAATCACATTTTTTTTGCTTAAAACTAAATTTTTAGTTAGCAGGCTAAATATTTAGCTTCAAACTAAATGTCAAATAAATTTACAAGTAAATGTAGGCAGTTGAATATGGATGCTATGTAAATGTTTAGCTCTGAGCTAGCTGTGTAAACTAAATATTTAGCTGGCACAGAGCTGCGACATTTATAATAGAATGAGTAACTTTGTGAAAATAGGACATTTAAAAAAAGAACGGCCATGTTTTTCCTCTTCTAACAGACTAAATAACCCAAACTGTCGCTGTACTTTGTGACTGAGTAACTTTACGAACGGTATGGGAATCCGTTCCCACAGCAGAACTCAAATCCACTTCTGTGAAATAATGCAGATACTACAGCAGACATTTTAGAGCCACCAGATTTTCCAGGAATGTCCTTGGGTTTCTTATTGAGACAATGGAAGCCACATTCCTGAGACATGCCTGAGAAAGGAGAGGAAACTGCTACCATACAGGGCTGGCTGCACTCTGGGCCTGTCCCTAATCAACATTATTGGAGATTTTAGAAGACAGTCAGTACTGTTGGTCATATTTTTGGGAAAATTTGGCCAAAATGACACCTGAAACTCTTCATGAAAGTTAAATTTACCAAATGGTGTAACGCAAAGGTTGGATGGTTTTTTCTCAATGTCTCCCATTTATTGTTAAACTTTCTCTGAGACAGTTTAGCAGCTTATGGCCTGATGTCTAACCGGGACACGTTCATCCCTCGGGCGGAGCGGCCCAGTCAGAACCTGCCCCTGCAGGCCTGATAAGTCTCCATCTGTGGGAAACCAGAACCCTTCCCCTCGGAGCGCGATAACCGTGACCCCGTGACCTCCATTCTGTTAGACAACCCCCGCTCCTCTTTCTCTGGCTGTCGCACACACTCAGTGACACACATTCACTGCTCAGAGATCTGAGAGATGCAAGACGAGACGTCGTTTAAATTACGGTCTTTCAACGTGATGAGCAAGGCGGGGAGACCAAGCTGCAGCTCAGGCTGGATTATTATGGTCTGTTTTACCTACAATCTGCTGCTTAGGATGGGTATATGGGCAAAGTTATTGTGCAAAGAAGAAACTCATTATTCTTAGATAATGAGATTTTACGTGTTTTAGGCTGTCTTGTCACTTTAAATCCTAATAATCTGCTGCTGGCCACGCCCCTCAACCCCCCCCACTCAACGTTTACACTCAGGAAAATGGCTGCAAACAGATGAGCAATTATACAACAATGCGTCTTTGAAAAGCGTTAGTAGAACCTCCTATACAATCAACAAGAATGCAGCAAGTTGTTTCTGCATAGGAAGTCAATTACAAAACACTTGTCTCTTCCAGCAGCCATTATACAGCGCATACGGTGGTAAAACCAGCTGACCAAACATGCTGCAGCTCCTCTTGGGTTGCTATAACCCTGGCTAATGAGGCTGGGCTTGGCTGAGGTTGCTAGGCAACGGTGGAATGTGACTCAACATTTGGGATGTTTTTGAAATGGGTCGTTTTCCAGACACTAAAAAACATTCAACTTTTTTCCAAAAATTTTGCATAACAAGTGCCTTTTAAAGTTTTATTTTTCTGTGTACCCAGAACTTACATTTGGACGTAAAATGAAGCTCCAGGTTTCTTTCCTAGAACTTAACATTAAAGGAGCCCAACTAAAGTTTACCAAGCAGCTATGTGAATTAGAGCTTTAGAATTAATCCAGAAAAATTAAATCAAGGGAAACTAAATGGGCTAAATGTTCAAAGTTAGCAAAATTGCTAATGCGCTATTAGCAGATTGACAGCAGTGGAAATGATTATGGTTTCATTGTCTGGGTTGCTGCCAATAATCTGACAATAATCAGACACATTTTTACCTGAAGAAATGAAGCATATAAATCACATATTACCTTCTCTAGAGTGTTTCTTTCCAAAATGTACCCATAATTTACAGGCTACTTTCACTAAACTTCCTGATTCTCAAATATACAGGTTTGTTATTTGAATTTACCACAAAGAAACTATGAATTACTTTCCTGAAACATTCAAAGCTAATGTTTCTACCAGAAAGCGCTCTAGTGATTCCTCCTACCCTATAGGGAAAACCGCACCATTTCCTTTGTGTTGCTACTCTTCAGTGGAGCAATTCAAGCTTCCTGGTTCGTTATTTAAAGCTGTTCTGGTCTTACATTAGTCACTGAAGTTAAATTTAGAGTGTTTAAACTGACCCCTCAGGGTGTGAAATCGGATATCACAGGGATGTTGGTCCATCAGTCACCTGCTCTCTGATGGACTCATTCCTGGCATTGGGTTGCATCCTTCTGTCTGTTCTTGTGCGGACAGACACACGGCTGGAATTTCATCTCATCTTTAGGATTTCTTAAACATTACAAAACGTGTTTTGTAATGTTTTAATTTGCTTTGTGTTTGTAAATCAAAGGAAAACAAGTCACATTTTAGCTTAGTATTGGTTAACAAACGCTACATTATCACACTTAACAAATGACACTTTGATATCATTCTACTTCATATTTATCTACGGAGGACTGATCCTGCCAAAATTGCCATTAAATATGAAAATAAATAAATGGCTTCATAAAAAAACTAATATGAGCAATATTGTATCCAAAAACAGAAAATCTGAACTTTCCCAATTTATTTGATTATACATTGTGACAATAGATTAATATTTTTTAAATAATATTCAACAGTATTAATTTAACATTATCACTATTATTTAATGTTCAATCTTGTTTTATTTATTATTTATTTTAAATATTTCCTTATTTAATGTTATTTTATTTCCTTACTAACCTCTTCACAATCTGTATTTCTTGGTTATTTACTGTAATTTTTTAAAATCATACATTTCTTTTTTTATTTAATATTTCTTTTCACACTTTTGTAAAATTTAAAAGTAATATTTAACTTTTTAATTTTTTGGATGCAACATTTGACACATCAAGTACTTTGTAAAGCCATTTATTTATCTCTATAGTTACCAGTATTGTCATGATCAGCCCTCCGTAGATACCAACCAACTCTTTCATGCTTTCCGTGGTCTAGTTTAGAAAGCTGTAGTTTCAGCTTCTCCCATTCCTTTTTCTTCAGCCTTAAACACACAGTCCCAACTTTTGAACCACTGAAGCTGTAATTAACAGTGCGACTTTGAAACAGGAAGTCCTCCAGCCGGTTCTTCTTCATGTCTTAAGGAGACTCTTTATTAGTGCAACGACAGATGAAAGAAACGTTGAAAACAGCCACACATCATTTCTGACAAACTCCGTAAAGAATGTTCTGCGTTTGATGTCTGGAGATTACATGCGCTAAAAGATGCAGACTGAAGTTGTACAAACGTCTTCGGATGTAATTTATGTTTCTGCTTAGTTTTTGCTAAATACTTTTGCCAAGTTGTTTGGCCACCAGGCCTGGTTGGCTACATTTCCTTCCAACGGCTCATTGGAAACTGGTAAAGTCTCTAGTTTATTTTAAACTTCAAGACATCTTGATTAAATGTAAGATAACCAGAAGACAGAAGGGAATCGCCATCCAAAGTTTACAGTTATCTTGAAATGAAGCTTGAAATTGGTTCTTAATATTCATTGTTGAAGGGTAAGTCGAGAAAGTCCTTTTGCCTCCTGGAGTTGTTATTTTGTCCACAGTTGTAATCAAATTGTCCCGTTTTGGCAGTTTTACAATGAGTGATTGGTTGTTTTGAAGGGTTGCATCCTTCTGGCCCTGAGGGGAAACTGAGCTCATCCTCCAGACAGAAACACAAAAACCTTCTGCTTTTCTATCTAAATCAGAAATTCAGGGACTTTCTGTAAGGTGCAAGAAAACAAACAAAAACATTCCTTCACAATTAAATATTTAACATAATTATCTAATCCAACAAAAACACAGACGCAAAGCAAAGACTTTAATGTCAACCTGACATTAAAACAGCTGCATAAGAGACAACCGCTGACTGCGTTTCAATCAATGACTTTAAACCTTTGTTTCTTTTAAAGCCTGACGGAAAAGACGGATTTCTGCTTTTATCACCCAGCAGCCATTAGTGGCTGTGGAGGGTCTCTGTCAAACAGACCCACAGGCGGTAGAAGAGACCAGTTTGGGCAGGAAGGGGAATCCTGGATTATTGAGGAGGTTCAATCAACTTAAAGAATGAATGGGACACGTTTCTCTTCAACAGGCTTTACGGTAATCCTTCAGCCTTAAAGGACCAAAAGCTCACCAAACTTTCTTTGGACTTTTGGCAGAACTAGAACATTTTAAAGATATTACCATTTAAGAATGTAACTTGGAGGTCATCATAAAGTCCCAGTGCTATGAAAAATAATCTACCTTTACAGATTTGTCAGTTTCAAAGCATAATTGAAACTCCAAATAAAATTTTATTGCAGAAAAACTGTATAAATTGGTACTTATGGGGGCTGTCTTAATGTTTTTATACAGTTTGTGAGATTTTAATATAAAATTTGTTTAATTTAGCAAAATTTTGCCTAAAACCATCTTAGTGCTGCCCTCTTTGGGTTGAACGTTGGCTACTGCAATTGAATTGTCTTACTGGTTACAGCCTACGGCTTGGATGAACGGCAAGTAGATCGGAAACCGCTCCAAAGGCAGGAAGTGGACTACAGCGCAGGGCATTCTGGGTAAATGTCATGTTGTTTCCTTCAGTGGTTCTTGGTGCAGCGCCCCCACAGGCCAGGAGGGGAACAGGTTGCTCAGAGGTTTGGGTTGGTTTGACTCAGAGCAGACAGAAAGAGAATCACAGCAGCTGGAAATGGAACAAATGTGGCAGTTTGGGCCCCCAATTAAACCAAGTCTACCAAACTTAAACAATCTCTAAGGATCATGACTTTCTGCACTGCAAAAAGTTAATGCTGATGTTCAGAAATCAGTTATTTTAAAACATCTTCTTCCTATTAAACATCCAGATTGTATGTCTGTTCACAGAGTCCCGGTTCTGTTGTTGTTTGGACAGTTATTTGCAGCCTGATTCTGTTTTTCAGCTGAGATTCTGGGACATTGTTGTTTGTTCTCAAACTGTCCTCACAGTTTATAATGTAATAACTTTGGTTGAAAACCTGAATCACCCTTAGCCTATATCTATAGTTTTCTAATTAACATAACTTAACAAAGACGGGAACAAATTGCCCGTCTCTGAAAGCATCAGTATTGTAACCTGAAAGGACAGGCTGCTGTAACTCTGAGGTATCACTCAGCAGGAGAGATCGCTTTTCACTGCTGCCACAAAAGGAGGAGGAGGAGTTAGCAGCATAAATATTACTGAGGCAGCCAATACGGCGCACATCTCCTCTGAATGGACGGCCTCCCCTTCACTTCTGCTGGAGTGTGTGTGGTTCAGAGCAGAGGGAAGGAGTGTGTGAGGACTGCATGGACATGTCATAGTTCCCTCTGGAAGGCTGATTCATCCGGTTGGACACCACAATGAGTAGCTGGTTTAAGGCTTTGCCCCTTCTGACCCTGTGGGTGGTCTACTCCGAGGCTTGGTTCTGGTCCTGGAGTGAGACCGGCACAACGTTGGCGCCCACGTTGGACCTGGAGGGTTCTGGCATTGCGACAGGTAGCGGAGAGCCTCCCTCTGAGAGCAGCAGCGCAGCTGGAGCAGAGATCATTGATGAAGGACACGTGCTCCAAACAGTTGGACAGACCTGGGATGAGACCACTGAAGGTCCTCGAGTGACGACTGTAGTTCCTTCAACGCAACCAGAGAGGGAGCGTGGAGTGGGACAAACCACCGCAGGCACAACGTCACGCAGGAGTAAACCTGGTAATGACATCTTCTCATGCAGAATCTGATTGTTTAGGGTCTTAGATCCAAAATCTGGCTGCAGACCAGTTCTTCTAACAGGAACTGAGGTAATACCCATGACACTGTTACTGGAGGCAGTTTGAAATCTCAAAACCAGAAGTTTCCAAAGGAAGATTCACAGGGAAGGTTCAGCAATTTAGTCTTGGGTCCTTCTTCTCCTCTTGAAACCCCAAAACAAAGAAAACAGACTTTTTTGGTGAAAACATTTTACAGACCGACTTCATTTCAGCCTCTAGTAACAAGTTAGCATCCATTAACCCACCAGACTTTTTCCTCAACAGAATTAACTGATATCACGCAACCAGAGATATACAGCAACACACCAGACACTGATGTATCCACCAGTTCAGTTCTCAGCCTGAAACGTCCAGTCAAGAGTTAGCTTAGTGCTTCTCCAGCTAAACTGAAACAAAACTGAAGTTATTGTATTTGGATCTAGAGTCAGCACACAGCTTCAATTACTACAGCTAGAAACTAGAAATCAGACCCGAAATCTCTGACCTGAACATTCAGAGTCACATAAAGATGGTTCCAAAGTCGGTCTTCTATCACCTGACAAGAGGACTAATGTCTCTTTAGCTTTATTGACATATTGTGAAGAAGGAGGTTGAAACATTAGAGAAACTCATCCAGGTGTTTAAGTGGCATTGATTACTGCAACAGTATTTTCACAGCTGAGAAAATACACTTTAAAACATCGACCAACATATTTGATGTATATTTGCTCGATAAATTAGCTTGCTGGTGACTCAATGACGTTTTTATGATGTGAAGCACTTTGAACTGCCTTGTTGCTCATTTGCTATGCTAATAAACTTGACTTAGCTCCAACTCCACATGTTTCAGATGCTGCTCAACCATCAGTAGGGGAACAACAGCTTAGCCAGGCAGTCGTAGGTGTTGAGGCACCAGCAGAAACCTCAACTGCAGCTCATTCCTCACAATGCTTGAAGCTAGAATCCGCTCTACCTTTCTGCTCCTCCATGATGGGGGAAAACTTTACCGTGCCCAATTACTTCAACCACAGCAGCGTGGGGGAAGTCGGGGCGCTCCTGGAAGAGTGGGCGCCGCTGCTGCGGTCGCGCTGCCACCACGCCGTGGAGTGGTTTCTCTGCCTGCTCTTGGTGCCGGAGTGCGGCCCTGCGGCCGCGCCACCCGCCTTGCCTTGCCGGCGTTTCTGCGAAGTGTTGCGGGACAGTTGCTGGGCGCTGCTGGATGAGGGTCGCCTCCCTGTGGAGTGCCAGGCTCTGCCAGATGAGGAGGATGATGGGTTTCGCTGCTTGTCAGTTTGTAACCAGAAAGGTAACCGCTGGCACAAAATGAACCTTATATTTGGGTTCATTTTGAACTGGTTTGAGAATCCTCTTCTTCCCAGTACATCATCCCCTCCTGAGATATTAACAACGTCAAGATTTGATGAATTAACCTTTGGGATATTCTGGCTGCAGCCTAACAAGCTTGGATCCCAACTACCTTTGTTGCATGTTTGTGTTTCTCTCATGTGCTTGTGATTTCCTCAACATGCCGCAAAAATCTAATCTGTCTCAACTTTAACACATTTTATGCTTTAAGGAGGCATGTGTTGGTTTAGCTTCTAGATGAGGATTTTCTGGGTTGTTGCAGCCATATGGTGGTTAAACAACACAACCACATCATTAAGATGTCATTTCACACAAGAAGCAGCAAAACCGGAAGCAGCTTTTTGCAAGAAGAAGCTGCTAATAGTGGAGCTAATTGAAAACATTTGGCACATTTAGCTTCCCCTAAACTAATGTTTCCAGCTGTTTTGTTAACTTTCAGTTGAATTAAGTTAGACGTCTGTGTTGTTTTGGTTGTCAACCGTTAAGCATTCTTCAAGTAATTATTATATATTTAAATTCATGTTTTGAAATGATAAATCTGATTAATCGTTAACAGACTCAAAAAAGGCAACATACTCAGAGCAGTAATTAAGCCAAAATTGTTCAAACAATATATATAATTTGCATTTAATACAGAATATTGACCACTTTGAATATTTTTTGACAGGTTACCAGGTTATATGTTAGAACCTGGTAAAGGGTACAAAGTGTTGAACCCTGAATTTCCCCAAATCGCCAAACCTCAACACGTTTCCCTGCATATCAGGGATGAAATGTTAAGAACCAGCTGTAATCCAGATTAATAGCTTCTTTTTTCTGCTGCATTTCTGGATAAAAACATCATAAATTAGCAAATAGGATATAATGCCCAATATTACCATGTCTCTCATGAGTACAGAGAGATTGGCTCAGTTGTTTATAAGTGATTAATGTGAGAGGATTCATGGTTTTATAGTTTTGTGTCAAACTATAAAACCATAGTTTGACACTTCCGACTTTATGTGGGAAGTCGGTTCTTGCTCTGCCTATCTTCCATATCAGCGGGAACTGAAGATGGTCTTTTTACAGCAGCGTTATCTTTTAGACACCAGGCTTCACTGACAGGCATGAGTGGACATCGTGTTTCTGGTCCCACGACCAGCAGAGAAACAGTTTCAGGAAGGGAAGCGATTGAGAGTCAGAAACCGCAACATGTTAGCCTTCTGCATTCAGTCACTGTGGATCAAACCAAGTGTTTTACAGCTAAAATCATTTAAACACTAAACACTAAGGGTTAGCTAACGTTGATGCGCTACATAAACAATACTATCACAAAAGCTAATGACAGTTGTGGATTCTGCTAGCCAAAAAGTTAGCCATGCTAATCTTTAAACACTAATCCTACACATTTGTTCTGCTAATGTTAACATGCTACACCAACACAGTATTTTACAGAAGCTAATGTTAAAGCGCTAACTTCAATTCAAATTAAATCTGCCATTGAAAGACTACAACTCTGGAGCTACAGTATAATTTAAACGTTCTAATTTACATACTTTATAAAGTCCTTAGATATTATATTTATGTTTAGAATAAGTTTTATTTCGTTCCTGTATGTTTCTTGTTTCAAATAAAAGTTACTGGGAGGAAAAAAAGCGAGAGAACAGGAGAAGAAGAAACAACTGCTACATAAACAAAATGTCAAAATGAACGTCTAGCTTCATAAAGTAACAGTTGATGATAAAAACGTCAACACAGATGTTGAACTTTATTCAACTGAAAGTTGAAATGGGCAACAAAATTTGTGCTTTACAATTTATCAGGAAAAGTTAATTTGTGGGAAGCTAGGTGAGAAAAACGTTTTCAACGTTAGCAAAACTGCTGCAGTGATAAGCTAAACAATTAGCTCTGCTATTAGCCGATTAGCACAACGTTCTGTGCGAGTTTTGATTTGGTGTTTGATGGTCAAATTAAAACAAATGGGTCTAGGAAACAGCCACTGCAGGAAGAGTTACATCCTTTCCTAATTTTAAGGTTTTACACAACTGATCCAACGCTTACATGGATTTTAAAACCGTTTTAATTTTTTATTTATTAAACAAAATGGAGTTTGTCGAATGTCCTTCAGCAGGAATAACTCCCTGCAAAGGTTTTCTATCGGACTTCGTTTGTGTCTTACATCATTGTGAAAGACTTTTTCAGCCATTCTGTTGTAGATTAGAGATTAAATTAGATTAGATTAGAGATTTTTCACCTCATCTTTGTTGACTGAAGTCTCACTTGAGGTTAGATTGAGACATTTAAAGATCTGTGTAAAACTCCACAACTAAAACAGGCTGCATTTGATGGCATTTCTTGCTGTTGAATTATTATTTTTGCCTATGTTGTCTATTTACTCTAAATCCTTCAGCTAAACCTAAAGTGCATTCACAGCAGCCCAGATTAATCCACTTTAATCCAGTACTAGTTTGTTTGTGTAGAAAGTCTGGTTCGTTTGGGGAGGTGTGAATACATAATCAGACCAAAACATCAAACTCTGGTCCGCCTAAAAACTTCTGTCTTGGTTTGGTTAAAGTGAACTCTGCTTCAGTTTGAATGCATTGTGTGAATGCCAAGCAGACCAGAGACCAAAGCAGGAAGTGAACTACAGTGCAGGGCATTCTGGGTGAATACAACCAAAAGAAACACGTTAGCCTAGCGCTAGCAGGAGAAATGGCTCATGGTCTTGAGCCAAAGACAAAAGAGAAATCCTGCAACCGCTAAAATCTGACACCACTCCATTTTGTTTACATTTCATAAAGGAAATTGCGCTCAGTTTTTGTTTCCATTTTATTCAGTGGTTCTCGGTGCAGCGCCCCCACAGGCGAGGAGGGGAACAGGTCTTTCAAAGGGTTTGGTTGGTTTGACATGGTGCATTGAGAAAGAGAATCACAGCAGCTGGAAATGTAACAAATGCTTCAACTTTGGCCCCCAGTCCAAGAGAGTCTACCGAGAGCTGGGAGAAAACCTTAATAAACCGTTAACCCAAAGAGGAGGTGTGCGTGATTTTTGTTAACTGTGGGAGGTTCTGAAGCGTCTAACCTCTGAGGAGTATTAAGCTATTTTATCTGGATTTCAGTAAAAACTGAAGATAATCTGCTACAACAGTTTGTTAATGTTTCCCTCTCGCCCTTCGTTATTAGTCTCATGACTTCTTCATGGTGTCCACCCGCTGAGGCGTTCTCTGACCTTCCATCTTCATCCTGATTATGACGATCCGCGGACGTGTTTCTCTCCTGGCCGGCTGGCCGAGCTCTGACCCAGAACCGTGTATTTTCAGGATACTGTGAGGCAGTTGTGGACTTTTCAATGCGACTCCCATCAGGCGTGATCCCATCACCGTCGGGGGTCAGGATTGTTAGGGCTCAACAACTCCTTTAATTACGTTTTTCCATGGTTACCGGCCTCTTCCTTGAAAGATGAGCAGTCATTCATATCAGGGTCTAAAGGTCAACTGCAATTTATCCAGAGGGTTTGAGACGATGTCCTGTGGGGGAAACCATCTTTCTCATCCTTAATTGACATATTCGGGTTGCGTCTATAGTCTTTGTTTCGTCTGTTTCTAGTGACCCGACTGATTAGTTGCATGATGGTTCGTCTGAGTTGACTGGTTCATGACGGTTCTTGGCAGGGATTCACTCTGACTTGGCTCTCGTTGAGTTTCCAATTATGGCTGAGAGTGTCCAGCATTTTCACTTGACTTTTAACTTCAAAACTACATATATGTAAGAAAATACATGGATTATAGGAACAACAGATTCTCCTTCCTACGCGTAGATCCATCTTTTGTTTTCTTCTTTGATTTGACAAATGTATTGAAATGACATTGAATGGACTGGGAAGTTTTGCTGTATGTAGTTTAGAGAACTACATACAGGAGATGTGATTATGGCTGAAATGATTCATCAGATTAAATGTGATTAATCGATTAATGAATGCACATTTTTCATGCTTTGTGAAAATAGTCATAATTGGAGACAAAGTTATAATACAAGAGTAAAGTAATAATTCATGAACGAAGATCGTAATAATACCAGAGTAATGTCATAATATTATAAGAATGAAGCGGTAATGTTATAACTTCTGCATGAAAAATAATGAAATAAAAAGAGAAATATTGAAGCTCTTGTGAATTTATACTTCGGTATCGGTTTTACAAACAGAACATAATCTTTCAATCTTCGTTTGGTGAAAAGATCGGGATTGGACGCCCAGACTGCCATTAAAAGTCTGATATGTGTCAGATTTGAATGTTTAAGCTCTCTAATAAAACACTGAGGTCTTTTCTCCTGCCAGCCGGCTAAATCCCACTAGCTCACCACCAGGCCTGATTTCCCAAAGCGGCGCTCATGGTGTCCCAACGTATGGGCCGCTTCGCCGACGGGACATCGCGACCAGCGGCGCGCCGTGCTGGAATGCCACTTAGAGACAAAGAGCTGCTTTCCTGGTTGGTAGGCGGCCAGCCTGACAAGACAAACTGTCACCATAAACCCAGCAGCTCCTTTCATCAGCAGCTCTTTTATTTTTGGTGCTCAGCTGACCTTGAAGCTGCCATTGTTCCACAGCGGCCATTATGGGGACCTGAATTCAGATTGCACTTAAAATGCTAATGATGAAAGCTTTTGTGTCGCTAGCGGTTTTTCACGCTCATCGCACCAGATTCTGCTGCAAATTCTTGTGCAAACTGGTCGAAATTTTCTAATTGCAGCATCTGGAAAATTTACGGGAATTACAGATTCATGGAAACATTTCATCTCTTTTTGCCAGCCTGCATGTAAAAGGAGAGCACATCTGTTCTGTAGGAGCAACGCTGCCTTTAATGACAGGTAAAGAAAGTTTCCAACAAGACGCAAATATGATGTTTTGGCAGAAGTATTAAAGTTAATTACAAGTGTGACTGTAGAAGAAAGAGTCAGGAGAGAGGAGACAGGAATCCTCTGGATTACTCAAGACATGAAAAGTTTTGGATGTTCTCCGTTTTTGACAAAGTGTTGCGTTTAAGAGCCGAACTACAATCAGTTTTTGCAGTTTTCCAAACGTCTGTCATGAATGAGCTCATGGGAAGTCTGGCTGAGACTCTGCAGGTCTGAGTTTATCTAAGCAAACATCAGCTCTGCTCGCTGCAAATGACTGTTTATTGTTGGATGCCGTTCATGCAGCAGTACCTGAATGCCTCTGAACCTGGACCGCATTCAAACAACTCAAGTGGATATTTTTACAAAGTGTTTGTCAAGATGAGATATTGATAATTAGCAATACGGCGTATCAGCAAGCCAGCACCAAAGCTGAATCAACCAACTCTTGGATGATCTTCTAATTATTTCATTTTCTGCTTCTCTGTTTACATTTTCATTTTTTCTATGTTTAGTTGTTGAATTAAAATAAATATATTGCAGATTTCAGTAGTTTCAGCCAGTAGAAGTGCAAAAATATCACTATTTCTAAAACACAATGATCTGATTAGGCTCTCGAGTCATGATAATAAAATTATAATAAATTTATTGTCAATGGTTGTTAGAAACACAAAACAGAGAAAAGATTCAAAACTGTGGCTTCTGCACTTTTACAGTCTGGTGGAAGATTTAAACATAAATACAGAATAAACACCATAAATACAGAATAAACACCATAAATACAGAATAAACCCCATAAATACAGAATAAACACCATAAATACAGAATAAACACCATAAATACAGAATAAACACCAGTTAAGTCCATCAGTGCTGTGAACCTCCAGCTGTTTGTGGATTTTTCTGTGTAATTTAACTACAAATTCCACAGAATTAGAAAATTTGCAGAAAATTTGTCTTGATAGATTTTTTCATAGCACATTTTAAAAATATTCTTTTGTTTATTGAATATTATAACTTTACTGTCATACAACTTTATTCTTGTATTATGACTTTTTTCAGATAATATAACAATTTTTGTACGACTTAATCTTTTATCATTATGACTTTATTCTAGTAATATAACTTTATTGTCATACAACTTCGTTATATTTTTATAACTTCTTTGGTAATATTAAAAATTCAATATTATAATATACTTATAGTCGTACAACTTTATTATTTTGACTTTTTTCTGGTAATTTTACAACTTTACTCTCGTATTAAGACTTTATTTAGATAATATAATTACTGTTGTACGACATTTCTCTTGTATTTTTTCGACTCTCATAATGTGACTGTATTTTCTTGGCCTGGCTCTAAAGAGTCGCGATGATATTTAAGGTCACAGTGATATTTATAAAGTTTAAATCTACTGGGACAAAGAATGCTGGACAGTGACCGAAGTCTTTCTTCCACCACGATGGTAAAAACGTCTCTGTTTCAGAGCTGCAGCATTTTTTCCAACGTGACCAGATGAATTCATTGTAATGTTTGTTACTGTATTTAAATCGCAGTACAATCATCTCCCTCAGCAGCCAAACATGCAGCGGAGAACATCTGCGTAGCGGGAAGGATTTTTATCGCCGTCCTGACTGGCCTCTCTGTCAGCTCTGACTCAAATCAAAGCGTCTTTATTCCTCTGGCAGATCGCAGCTGATGTTTACGGTTTCACAGCAGAGAGGACGATCCGGGCTCCAGCTGAGCGTTTTACGGCTGAACAAAGCCAACAGCCCAGCCGCCGACCTCCTGCTCTGGCGGCTGCGGGGCGGCTTTGAACGCAGCGACACAGACACTCATTTCCCACCGGGTGGTGAAACCGAAACACGTCTTCAAAGCTCCAAAAATACGTCACACGAGATCCGAAAACAGCAATTTCTCTGCTTTTCCTCTCAGTACGAGAAAAACATCATTTAGAAGAAAGGAGAACAGTTTATTTCAGCAGTTTCATGAGTCAGGAATGGCTCTTAGAGTCCAGCTGTAAAAGAATAAATAGTGGATATTTATTCTGAATAAATAAAATATCCACAGGGCTGTTCAAAGTGCGGTCTGGGGGCCGTTTGTGGCCCAAATGGTACAAATTGGGCCCTTTCTGTAATTTTTTTATTATGAGATTTTCTGTGGAAAGTTTATCTTTTTAACCAGAGTTAAATTTAGTTGGCCTTTTGTGTTTGGTCTTTATTTTTATCTCAAAAGTCATTCCATAAACATGTAGCGAGTTTTTACCCGAAAACAGACTTTTGGTAAACCCATCCATCATATCAGGCTAAATATAGAAAAGTTTGTAGTAGAAAATTCACTTTTTTGTATTTTGTTACGTTGCACTCGCTAACAGAAGTGAAATCCAGTTTTCCTGTTGTTCATCTCAACCAGTGACTTTGGGTTGAGATGAACAACTTTATGACTTTAAATGTGGCTTCAGTTCATACCAACCACTCAGATCTTCATGGTGTTTGAAACCAGATGGATGTGTTCATTTTTACATCATTTTGCCATTTTTCTGATGGTTCAGTTAGATTTCAGCTGTTTCTGTATTTTGTTGTATAAAGTATAAGTTGAGTGATTTGTCTGTGACCCTTTAATAGATGTTCTTTGTGTTGTTTTTGTGTTTCGTCCTCAAACCCTGCAGCCTTACAGTTTGTGGTCTAACACCAGACTCTGCCATGCAGCCTCCTCTCTAACCCAACCCGGTCCGATCGGGCCGACAAACTCACTTCCTGTTTCTGTTCTCCAGACAACGGCGTCTCAGTCAAGTCACCAAATAATGAGAGAAAACTGGTGTGAAGATAAAGTCATAATACGACATTATAGTCAGAATATTACAATAAAGTTGTAAAATTAAAAAATGTGGCACAACAAAAAAGTTGTAATAATACAAGATTAGTCAGAATATTAGAAGAACAAAGCTTTAAAAATATAGAAAAAGTAATAATACGTGATTAAAGTTGCAATATTACCAGAATAAAGTCATAACAATACAAGAAAAAAGTCATTTGAGAATGAAGTCACAGAAATATGTGAATAGTCATAAAATGAGCAGAAAATAGGCAGTTACACAAGATACTGTCATAATACGAGAAAAAAATAGGACTAATATGATATTAAAGTCATATTATTATGAGAATAAAGGGCTAACTCCAAGAAAAATTGCAATTAGAAAAAAGTCATAACTATAGAAAATTAATAATAAGAGAATAGTCATATTGTTATGAGAATAAAACCAGATTATTATGAGAACAAAGTCATAAAATTAAAGTTATATTACTAGAATAAAGTGGTAATAATAAAACCACAATATTAGGAGAATATAGAAATATGGACAAAAAGTTATAAGAGAAAAAAGGTCATAAGACAAAGTTGTGATAATACGAGAAAAATTTAGTATCCCAAAAAGTCGTCATAATCCAGAATAAAGCCGTAATAATCCAGAATAAAGCCGTAATAATCCAGAATAAAGTCGTAATAATCCAGAATAAAGTCGTAATAATCCAGAATAAAGTCGTAATAATCCAGAATAAAGTCATAATAATCCAGAGTAAAGCCGTAATAATCCAGATTAAAGTCGTAATAATCCAGAATAAAGTCATAATAATCCAGAGTAAAGCCGTAATAATCCAGATTAAAGTCGTAATAATCCAGAATAAAGTC
>CAEFZY010040129.1:0-21192 GCA_903066815.1 Brachyrhaphis roseni
TATATATATAAGCTAAAAGTGTTATACAGTTTTGGAGATGAGAGATTGGTCCCAACTGTGACATACAGGATTCTGTTAATCTATGGAGGATATGGAAGATTATAGCTATAATCTCAAACTAAAACTGGCAAAGATCCACTGTATTCTGATGTTCTGGACCTTATTCATTTTTGCCCTGAAAACTATGAATATCGTGGTCGGAGGAGGTCATGTGACTTTGTTTACAGATTTACAAAACTTCAGAAGAAATACTGCTTACATAACATTAAACATTTGTGTTCGTTTTGTCCATTTGATATGTTTTTTTTTTTAATTAAGCAAAGAAGTTATGAATGCCATAAAACATCCCAAACGGGTTTATCAAATACTTTAAAGCTGCCTTATTATATATTGATCATCTAGAGAGCGCTCCTTCTGTTGATTTAAACCAGAAGAGTCATTTAGATTATGTTTCACCTAATTTAGCTGCACCTGGGATTAGATGACCCAACCCTGCCCATAACAAACTACTGAAATGTTTTGGATACATAAAACAGAACGCAGAATGTTAGCGCAAAAGCTCCGATAAGTGCTCAGAAAAGTGGGTTTAAAGGACTTCAAACAGCATGTAAACAAACCCAGTAGCTCCTGAAGCTCAGCTGCATGCTGGCCAGAGGCTAACGCGGCTGCGGTTTTAGCTTTGGCAGCTGGACGAAACGCTTTCGCTACTTCTGCCGTTTTCCTTTTTAAACGCTAGCTGGGTGTTGTTCCTTGGGGAGCTGGATGACCAGACTAGCCGAGCTCACTAAGCAGATCAATGTCATTGGCAATATGACAACCTCGCCTCATACACGAGCTAATTTTAGTCTAACGTTCATATTTTGAATGTGCGCGAGCTAAAACTCGGCTGGGCGCGTGGGACTTTACAGTCGTTAGGGTGGACAGCGAAAGCGAACAAAATAAAGGAGAAACGAGGTAACAGTACCTGAGTTAATACTGCAAACTCAAACCGGTTAGCCGCGAAGCTAGTCAGCCAGCACCGTCATTAGCTGCGGCTAGCCCAGTTAATCCCATCCGTGCCCACTCGGGAAGTCTCACGCAGCGACGTTAATGTTATCCTCTGTCCATGTAGACGACAACCGTGGAGCAGAAAGCCCCGGTCCTAGCTGCCGGTGATGTTAGCAGCATGTTGGAGCGATGTTAATTTATCATACTTCATATTGTTCGTCATTGTGCTGCCCTGAAAACAAACTGTTCTGTTTCATAGCGCGCTATCGCCACACAGCTAGCCTGGATTGATGGGAATTTCGGCTCCTTTTTTGAGATCCGGATTGTTTGGCTCAGCTCTGGTAAAAGAGCCGACCCTTACGGTGAATAATTCAATAGTAGGTGTTGAAATATTTTTGGGATGATGTTTGTAAACGCCGTCAGGATCAAATTTATGTGCCGTGATTTGACTTTAAAAACAAAATAGGACACGATGAACAAATTCCATGCTGGTTTTTTAGACGATTGTGAAAGAAAGTGAATTAAACAAACAAACAACTCTTTTTACTATGTTATGTTTTTGCTTACAGAAAAAGTAAAGGACTAACAAAATCTTTGAGCTTATTGCTTAGTAAAATATAATTTACTGACTATATGAGGACATTTATTTTTTAAAACATAACTTTAATCTCACAATCATTGTGTGCTCATCTAGTGTCTATGTTTATTTTTTTATTCTAAAAAGAATAAATGGTTTAAACAAGTAACTAAATTCTTCCAAATTAAATTATTAATTTAATTAATGTTCTGAACCAAACAAAACCATGAACACAAATGAGCCTCTAAATAAGTTTTATCACTTATGATTTTCTGCTCATATGGAGTGTGACTGCATTGTGCATCTAGAGACAGAAACTTTTGCCTGTTATTCTTTACCAAACAGCTCAGTCTCTGTCAAAAGGCAAGGCAATCAACGAACATTTAAAAGATTCCTGTTTGAATCTAGGTTTGGACTTTGATTAGGCCAATTTCACCCGATAATAAGCTTTGAACTATAGAATTTCTGATCTAAAGAAAGGAAAAATAGATCTAATAAATATCACAGGTATGTAGGTATGTTTTAGTGTTATCGTGTTGCAGAAATTCAATGCAAAAGCCGTTGAATTTTGCATTGAAATTGGACACTTTCTGTCAAGGCGATGTCTGATTATTGTTCTTGGTTTGTTCTGGCCTACTACTGAGAGCATTTTAGTTTAGTTATCAGATCAGCCCCTCTCTGTCTAACACAGAGACATCAACCGCAGGAGAGACGGCAGCCAGCTCCTGTCGTTCAGACATGTGAACCGGGACAAAGACGCACTTTGGTCATGAGTGGAAAATCGCAATTTTGCAGCTGGAGCAGATGTTCCTCATGGGATGATGAGACAGAGGAAATCAACTCCCCCACCCCTTGTGTTTTGTTTTTTTTTTGGGGGGGGGGGGGAGGGGGGGTTGGTTTTGTTTTGTTTTTGACAAAGTACAGCACAACCTACATCTTTAAATAAATGTCAGAAAAAAATTAGAAAAGCATAAAAATATGTTGCTGCATACAGTCTTATGCAAGGCCCAAAGTAAACCGACTCCTCCCTGAATCATGTGAGGGAACATGGTTTTAAAGGGGCAGTATGATGTAAAATGGACTTTTGTTATAATGTTATTCGCTCATCTAAAACATACTTGGAGTTTTGTGTTGATTCTTTCATGCATGTTTGAGAAATTCTTTAATCTCCATGGGAACCATTCAGCTGAAAAAAAAAAAAAAGACAAAAAACGCCTGGGTGGACCTAGCCCCGCCTTCAAGAGGCACCTCCTCCTCAGAGCTGCAGTTTCCAAGTTTCAGAGCTTCTGCCTCACAGAGCGGCCCTCCCCCACTCAGTTCCTTCAGACTAGCCAGCAGAAATTAGCGAACACATGGTGGAACTGTGCATCTGCTGAGCTGGTAAAATGTTGCTAAAGGGTTAATAGGGGAGCCATGTTGTGATGACTTCCTGAAGGTGGAGTTTCAGAAAGAGCAGGAGTTTTTAAAGAGACAGAGGCCCAATTTCAAAACGTTAATTTACAATGTCAAATTTCTTTTAAATTATATTTGATTAATGTAGCATTTTTATACACAGTTACTTGATTGTGTTATAAAATGGCACTATATGGCTGGAAAACACATAATACTGCCCCTTTAATGTTTCCGTAGTTCCTCCACGGAGCAGGTTTTTGAGGACCCAAACGTTATAAACAATATATTTAGACTCTCAAGTCATGTTTTTTTTTTTTTTTTCTTACAACTACACTACTAAATGAGTCACTCGGTGAGAAAGATGTTTAGTCAGTGACTAATGATGTGACTTCTGGTGAACCCTTGGAAGGTTCTGGTGACTTTGGGAGATGACTTCTAGTGGCTGCATGGGAGACAGTCTGGTTGGGGTACAGCCAGGAAAAACCTTTGGGCACTATTTCTGAAATTTCACACATGGCTTGGATTTAAAAAATATATATATAACCCGACAGTTTTTACAGTGTGACTAGAGAAGAACTGTGTTAAATAATAATTAGACACATGTGTAAAGTGCTAGTCTCAGACGCCTCACTGCGTTTTGAAGCCATGCAGAGGAAAATCCCTGCTCACAGCCAGTTCCACGTCTGTCAGCTTCCGGCCAGGAACATCCAGTCGGCTTCTATAAACAAGCGACATCCTCGCTGCTGCTCCGTGGAAGTTTTCAGAGCCCCGGCCCGGGAAGTCTGCTAAAGGTCACAGCAAGTTCTCTAGATTTAAAAATCCCTTTTATGTCAGATCTGAAAAATCAGCTTTTGCAGAGCAGAACCTTGAACAGAACATACTTTAGTAATCGGGGGAAGACCCACAACACACTGGAGGAACTCTCGTTTCCTTTCTGCCCTGGAGAAATGTCTGGGTTTCCCTCTTTGGACCCGTTGGCCTCACAACTTGATCTTAGATAAGCAGAAAATAGTGGATGGATGGATGGATGGATGGATGGACGGATGGATGGATGGATGGATGGATGGATGGATGGATGGATAGTATGCTTACTGTCATCTGGTTCAACCAAGCAGAACCATGTTTTCTTCTGTTTAGCTTGTTGATGATGGTTTATTTGGCTTTTCTGGTTAAAAAACCAACTTCCTCACTCAGAGGTATCAACTTCCATTTTTGACCATTTGTTTTTCACTTGTTTTCTTATTTATGTCCTGTTTTCCAGGCTTCCAGCTTTGGAAGCCCTTCCATTGTTTCAGCAGATAGCTTTCTTGTGTGGGGCGATGTTTTCCTTCAGCAGGAACTCAGTCTGAACTAGCGGTGCACTGATTGCACTTTTCTGGCCGATCGCCGATTACAGATCTTTAAAAAAACATAAAAGTTTGACTCGTAGATTCAGATTTTGGCCAATACAGTTTTTTTTGTCTGAAATGTTGCAACATATAGCAAGAAAGTCACTAAGTTGACAACAGTGGGTTGATTATTGTCAACTGCGAACGTGCAGCATTTTTCCATCCGTCTTACTAAGTGGAATGTTGCCATTTTCTCACACGTTTTCTAAAAAGTCAAACAGCAGAGGATCAACATCCGTTACCCGTGTTTCCCGTTTTGACTCACAGAAGCTGAACAACTAGACTACCTTTATTTCTTTTTGCTGAAGAAGCGATGCAAGAAGAATCTTTTAAAAAAAAAAAAAAAGCAGATGAAAAAGTTCCTCTTACATGAGTAATTTCCTTATTATCTCACATTTCCAGCTGCAGAAAGGGGAAAAAAAGAAAACTGTTGCTCAGGGACCACCCTTGTACATCTGAACGAAAGCAGAGATGTTAGCTACAGTCCCACGCTCTGCAGAGCAATCCACAAGAGTCTGTGTGCAAATCCACCACATAGAGTCCTGCTCACATCAGTTTTACTTCAGCTAACAACTTAGCTGCTTTTCTCCTGCAGAAAAATCTGTGATCACTGCAGCTTTGGTTCCTCCAGTTCCCGCATTGATTACAACTAAACCACAACCAGACACACTCTTTGACTGTGAGTGTTTGCTGTCCTGTCAAGCAACTTTTTGGGTTTTTTTTTTTGGTTTTTTTTGCAGTGTGGCCCTCTGTGTTTCATTCAGGTTGAATGTGGGATTGGAAGGCCAAGCTCTTGGGACGGACTGAAGTTTTTCTTAAAGATATAAGCTAAAACTTGTTCAGCCATGTCTTGGAGCAGACGACCAGCACAAAATGAGAAAAAGAGACATCTTTTTTTTTTTTTTTTGCGAAAATATATTTCTTGCACAACAGCTACAAACTAAAACTATGTGACGTATGCACAGTTCTTTCGAGCATAGAAGTACAGCGCCATATTAGGGTCATTGTAGATAGAGAGAGAGAGAGAAAAGAGTACATTTTCGTGAAAATTTTTTTAATGAAATTTTCTTGAAATAAGGAAATTTAAGAAATTGGAAATTTGAACATTTGCTAGAAAAACATCTGAAATTTCTTAGACTTATCTCAAAATTTCAGATTTTTTCCAGGACATTTTTTGGCTTTTCAAACTGAGAAATGTCCTCATTTCTAGAAAGTGTCTGGGATTAATCTCAAAATTTGCTTTTTCTTTTTTTTAAATTTCAAACTCAAATTTTTTTTTTCCTGCAAATCTCTGCAATTAAGCTAAAAATTTCTGAGTTTTCTGGCAGATTTTTTTTCTCTCTCTACAAGGATCCTAATACACCGTTGTATAATATATCTTCTTATACGCAGCAAAGCATTATGGGCTGATTGGGTTCCATGAGATTCCTCCAAAACTGGGACGTAGGATTCAGTTTCCCACAACAGGGACATATTCAGGTTGCTGTGGTGAAAGTATTTGATTTAAACTAGAAGTTAATCAGGTAACACACAGCTTGAATGAACCAACCCTCCTCTATGCTCTCATTTGGTGCGTTCCTGTGTTCCACTGTAAACCCAAACATCACATGGTTTTTGGTCTGGATTTCCATTACTAAATGTGCAAAACTTTGTCAATATTTTGCTAATGTTGAAAAAGCATAATTTTGAAATTGCAGCGTTTCCATTAAATGGAAAATTCTATTAAAATCATACATGGACACGTTTGATCACGTGATGAGTCATTGAAAAAAAAACGCTACGTCATCCTCCTCCTACCACTTCCTGTCGTCTTTTCATGTTTGATAAACCTTATCCTAATGCCAGAATCTTTAATTGAACAACGTTAGTTTTTTTTTAATTGGCATGTTTTCATGAAGTGAATTTATTTTTGAAATGTCAAATTGTACAATTATCTGGTCAATGGAAATACAGCTAGAGCTTGTGAGTAATTTCACTAAAGCAGTGACGTACAGGTTAAGTCATTGTTGTGGTCATTTTCATCAAGGTGTTGAAAGGATAGTGAAATATGCATGTAATATATACAATATTGTTAAATATCGGTTATCGGCCATGACATCAACAGTATTACTGGAATCGGTAGCCATTTTTATATTGTTGCATCCCTAGTGCTAATCCATCTGATGAGTGAAATGAGTAACAAAGACATTAAGAAAAAGCAGCAGAAATGATGACAAACACTGAAAAATGGGAGTAAAAATCCAATATTCTGTTGTTGTTTAAATACTTTTAGTTTTGTTCAATTCAAAAGCTGAAAAAAGCATCTACAACGAGGCGTTTTATAAATACTGTCCCGTTGAGGCAGATCAGCGCAGGTCAGTGATTTAAAGTTGTTTTCTCTTATCTACTTCAATAAACCATCAGGAAGTTCCTCAACGATATTTTAATATTTTACTCTCTTATATGTCGGAACATTCAAGTAGGCATATCCTGAAATGAGATTCTGAGGATAACCTTGAGTGAAAAACAACACATCTTGACTTTAAAAAGCTCCAGTCTCAGTCTGTCTCTTGTCTGAATGAGTGATGGGTGGGACTCCTTTAGCTTCCAACGCGTGAGTGGCAGAGCAAAGAAACAGGTGGGGGGAGGGGCAGCGCATTGTTATCCTACGCTCAGTGCAGCTGGAGAAAAAAAGTCACTCCAGGACTTTTTTTTTCTTTTTTTTCTGAAGTCTCACGCAGTGCTTGGATTAAACATGTCCTCTCAGATGCTCTACAAAGCTTTATAAAACCATGCAAAAGAAATATCTCTGTTTTGTCAGGAACAGCCAGTTCCATGTCTGTCAGCTTCCGGCCAGGAACATCCAGTCTGCTTCTATAAACAAGCTACATCCTCGCCGCTGCGCCGTGGAAGTTTTCAGAGTCTCAGCCAGGGAAGAAAGTCTGCCAAAGGTCACGGCAAAGTTTGCCATAGATTAAGACATAAATAAATTTTAAAAATCCTCTTTACATGTCAGATGTCGATCACCCAAGATTCGTGACCTTTAGAGCCGCCGCACGTAATTCACCTCTTGATCTTCCCTATCTCCTCACAGAGTCTGGAGAGGTACTGCGTGAGCTTCACCATGACGATGATGAGGGCTCCCACCGTGAGCGTGCACGAGGGCCACAACAGGGTGTGGAAGACAGCGCTGTGGTCGTAGAGCCGGGTCAGCAGGACCGCGTCCTGCTGCTCGCTGGGGTCGTAGTAGCAGGAGACGTGCTGGTTGGTCTTCAGGTGTTGGGAGATGTTGACGATGATGGCGCGCATGGCCGTGCTGTCCTTCTGGCACCGGGGGATGTAGACACACTGCAAGGCAAGCAGAGGGCGGCGGGTTACACTGGGCGAAACGTTTATTTGGTTGGCCAGGTTTTACGCAACAGCGAATGCTAACTAGTAGCTGTGATTTTCCGTTCACCACATAGTTGCACAATTTGACATTTTAAGAATAGATTTGTTTAATTTATTTGCCAATTTTGAAGAAAAAAAACCTCTTGTTTTTCAATAAAAAAAGTTTGACGTTGCCACTGGCACAAACGAAGAAGACGACAAGAAGTAGTTGGAGGATGATGGCGTGGCTTGTTTCTAATGAGTTATCGCTTAACTAACTGGTGGATTTAGCTGCTGTTGTACATTTTAAGACCATATAATTGAGCAATTTGACATGGAAAAACGATAATTTCGATATAAAATTTTGACGCTACAATGTAGTGATTTAGTGAAGTTCGCAAAACTGCAGAGGAAGCATTTCTTTCATATCACACAAGTCACATGATCAATAACCAGATGTTACTGCCAGCGGAAAAGATGAAGAAGTCGACAGGAAGTGGCATGAGGAATATGGCAGCATATTTTTTAAAAAGATTTTTGGAAAGACCGCAATTGGAAAATTGTGCTTTTTCGACATTAGCGGAATATCGACAAAGTTTTGCGCACATTTGTAATCGAAATACAGCCACTGGCGCAAACCATGAAGAAGATAACAGGAAGTAGTCGGAGGATGATGGAGTGGCATATTAATGACTCGTCACTTCACGTGGGATTTTATTTGCATTTCTTATTCAATGGAAACACGGCAATTGCGAAGTTGTGATATTTCGAAGTTAGTGGAATATAACTAAGGGTTTGGTAGCGGCACATAAAGTTGGTATACACTATATAGAGCAGGGGTGGTCAATCCTGGTCCTCGAGGGCCGGTGTCCTGCAAATCTTAGATGTCTCCCTGGTCCAACACACTTGAATCCAACAGCTGAAAAATCCTCCTAAGTGCAGTCAAGTTCTCCAGAGTCCTGCTAATGACCTCATTATTTGACTCAGGTGTGTTGAACTAGAGATACATCTAAAAGTTGCAGGAAACCGGCCCTAGAGGTCTGGAGTTGCCCACACCTGATATAGGGGCACTGCTCTTGAAGTAGCACCAAAACAAAACAATGGCCTACAGTGAGCTAATGATGATCCCACATTCACCTCAGAAAGTTACATAGTTGCGCCCCTGAAACCAACAGATCAGTGGCCGGAGTGAGTCTGGCCATCATGTCGACGCCTCCTGCCAACATCTGAATTGACTCAGCCAGTCACAGTGTTTTCTCTGGCGCTGGACTTACTTCAGAGCTAGCGTCCTGCGTCTCTTCGTTGTGCGACAGACGGCCGATTCGACCTGTGTTGTTGACGCTCACATACACCTGCAGACAGGGGAACCTGGACACCCTCCAGCAGTCTGACCCGCAACTGTATGAACAGTTCATGTCCCCGGTGACCGTGGAGTTGATGACAGCACACGTCCCTTCCTCTGTCCACACACTGTATCCACACAAAATAAAGGCGGTTATCTCAGGATGTGTTACTTGTAAGTCTTTGCCTAAAGGGGCAAAGAAAAAAAAACAAAACTGATTCTCAAGTAAGGTTCTTTTAGAGTTTTTAGTGTCTTCCCTACAGTAGAAAACAGTAACTATTTTTAAAATGCGGAAAATAAAAAAACTGGAAGACTGCAAGGTTAACTTTAGCCAGTGGTGATCGTCCTTTAAGGGAGGAATTTCCTCTCCCATCTTCTTCTGGATGAAACTAATCCTTTACTAAATGTAAAATTGCAGTATGTCATTTTTATGAGAAAAAGTATAAATACATATATATGCTTTTGCTTACTTGTTAAAATTATCATTATGTCACGAGAGTATATAAAAGAGGCTATCTCTTTTAATTTATACTGTCAGAAACGACCAATCAAAGCCAGGAGGAGGGTCTTATCGCTGTCAATCACTCTCATGCTCAGCTACGCTACAGCTGGTTCGCCACAACATAGCCTGCCACGAATGCTAAGGCTAGTTAGCAACGACAGTGGAAAAATGGTTTTTGTTTAATGGAAAGTGGTTTTTCTGTCATTAACACTACATAAATTGAGCAGCGAGTACACAAGGTTGATTGACAGCACTACAATTTTTAACGTCTACGTCACTTCAGGTTTAAAACTTTATCTAAACGTAAAGCAGGATAAGAGGTTTAAAAATATTGTACTAGCTTGAGGTATTATTTATATTTTACTGGTGAATTTTGCTCTGCCTTTACTTTCTAGGCCCAGAGTCCTGTCTCAATGTACTTTTCTCAGTACACCTACACATGCTGATTTCTATGAGCATGGAGGTTGTTGTTTGTTTCAGCCTCTTGTTGAGATCTTTTGGCTTGCAGTCCTACAGGACAGAAAGCACACAGCAGCAGCAGCAGCCCAAGAGTTTGACATTCGTTTATTTTTCAGGCCGGTATATGCATGGTGAGGTTGCATCCATCTTGAAGGGATCCTGGTTGCTACCAAACTCTCCGCTGCTCCACCACAGCACTCAGCCGCTGCTGTTTCGCCTCAGAAGCTCGGTGCATGCTCTGAACAGCCGAGAAAGTCTCATGCTTCATCACGCATAGTGGAGGAGTCCAGTAAGTTGCCGACGCTCTCCGGAGGACTCTCCAAAAGTCTGCAGAAACCATTTGATGTTGTAATCTGATTGGATAAGTGACACAAGCCAAAACTGTTCCTTGTGATTTAGCTTTCCAGTAAGGTCACAGAGGGGCGGATAGGAAACACTGCGCAGGACTCCAGAAACGCATAATTCACTGGACTTTATTAAATCTGACTCATCAAAACCATTTATGTTTAAGCTGTAATTCAGACACTCCATCTTGTTTCGACCCTTACAGGCTTAAGCTCCGTATGAGCAACATTTCAGTTTCCCTGTGGGTTTGACATCACCGCCTGTCAAATAGTGCGTGACTCTGACACTTATGGTTTTAAATTCAGTCCTATTGAAGAGAACCAGGTGGTTTAAGATGGCGGCCTGGAAGCGTTGGGTCCCAGCACAAAACAATGAATCATTTAAAGCTGCAGTATGTAACTTTTATAAAAAACACGATTTTTTTTTTGTTGAAACTGTTACTATGTAGTGACAGTATGAATATGAGACAGATAATCTGAAAAAATTGAGCTCCTCTGCCTTCACCTACTATTAAATAGAAGCAACCAATCAGAGCCAGAGGGCAAATTTCAGCGCTCTCAATCACAATTTCATGTGGCGCAGCTCATCGTTTTAACCCCTTGCTGTCTTCAAGTTTTTCTTTTATTTCTAGGTGCCTCTGTCCTACTAGAGGCACCTCTATGACACAGCAACCACCAGACCAGTACCTGTCTGCACATGAGCGTAAAACGGTGATGCCCAACACAAAATACATCATGATTGAACACAGGATCATCCCGAGTCCAAGGAGAATGGCTCGGTCTTCTCCGGGTTTGAGAGCCGTCACCGTTTTCTTCTTGTCCAAAATATCCACCTCTCGAAACTTCTGGTAAATCGACCTGAGAGCAGAAAGTTAAACGGCATCATTTTTTAAAATGTTTTTTAGAAGACAAAAACAGAGACAAACATTAAACATTTTTATAAAGTGGTTATTAAAGCTGAAGCACATGACGTTTCTAAAAGTATATGTTTTTTAACATATTTGCTAAAATTATCATTATGTTGTGATAAGACAGATGATCTGTTAAAAAAAATCAAGCTCCTTTGGCTTCTTGTGGTGTTGTCTTGTTCCCAGTACAGAAATCAAACAACCAATCAGAGCCAGGAGGAGGGTCTTAGCGCTCTCAGTCACTCTCATACTCATCCCTTCTCCCTTGCTTTTTGCTCAGCCACAGTTGGTTTACCACAACATAGTCTTCCACAAATGCTAAGGCTAGTTAGCATAGCCACTGATGACAACGGATAAAAGGTTTTCAAGTAATGGTAAGCTGTTTCATCTTCACCATCGGCACATTTAGCAGGGACAACATGAGGATGACTGACAGCGCTAAGCCCCTCTTCCTGGCTGTGATTGGTTGTTTTTGACAGGGTCTGGTGTATTTTTTCAGACAGCAATAGCAACTCGTGGAGGATTGATTTTTTTCCAAGCAGATTATCTGTCTCTTAGCAAACTGTCGCGACATCGTCACAGTTTTAATAAATGTGGAAAAAAACATATTTTTCTGTAAAAGTCACATATTGTAGCTTTAAGTGTAGCTCTCTCAGCAACGTGTGAACTTTTGCATTTCTCAGTGTAAATATATGGAAAACAGCACCTACCTCCTCTCGTTTTCTCTTCCTGACTCTGCGGCATTTCTGGCCCCTGCCACAAAAAACATCTTTCCTGATGACCTTGGAGCTCCTCCGCTTGTTGAAGCGCAGCAGCAGCGAGACTGCTGGAAAGTCCTGTGAAAAATTACGGTTTTATGTTCGGCTCTTGTAATGAATTCTCCCATTTATTACCTCTGTTCTGGGCTAGAGAGTAAGTTAAGTCAAGAAAATGTCAAATAAGAATTTACCTTTGATGGATTTTGCCTGCGTAACACAATTTATTCGTTGCTAAGCTCATTCAGTAGAGGATAAAGCTTTTTCTGCCACCCTGAAAGCACTCTTGTGGTTTCCAGGTAAACATCTCATTTCTAACACAAAGAAATCCTCCAAAGGAAAACCAAATAGAGAGAGATGGAAGGTGTTGATGCTGATGAGGTCCGGGTGGAAAACTGACCTTCTTTATCCCCAACATTTGTGCCGTCAACATGTAGTCATCGAGTCCACAGCGGTGGTATTTTGAAAACGGGGGAATTGTCTCAATCCGTCCAGCGTTGATCCCATAAATAGCAGCAATAAATGTGATTTAAATGAACGACTGGCTGATATGTGGAAGACAGCCGGGAGTTAGGCAAGGGTTTTGTGATGAGGGTCGTTAGAAACTCATTACTGATATCAACAATTATTTGACATCGGCAGAGAAAACGCATGTACAGCAGTTTAGAAGAACGTTTAGAATAGTGGAAGTATGCACATTATGCTTTGCCTTTATTGTTTTCCTAGATCCTAACCTTCTGGCTGTTAAGTATTCATTGCAATCGTCATAGAGACTGTCTTGGTGACAAAACGTTGTCTATGACTGTTGGTTTTTACTACCAAAGCTCTGTATCTCTCGCCTGATATAACAACGGCAGTGAAGAATCTGATCAGTGCCTCCAAAATGGGTCGTACTTCTTATGCTGCCCTGTGAAATGCCGCCCCATACTGCTGGGCCCTTCTTGGAGGGACAGTCTCCAGACGGAGGTGTGAGGACCATCTCAGATCCAAAGTGGCCCTGAAGTGCAAACCACTTCAATAAATAACTAGACACAACTACAAAATGAAAAGCACAAGAAAATATTCAAAAACACGAAGACATTAACTAAGCACAACTACAAATTAAGAAAACATGATGACATTAACAAAGCAGAATTCATCGCCTTTGAATATTAGACAGGCGTCTTTGCTTCCTGTCTTTAAGTCCCTTTTAATTTAATAATACATCTTTTTCCAATAGCTTTGGCCCCAGTCTGAGTCGAGATGTTCCTCTTATTGTCTTTGTTTCTGGGGGTGAGTGTTGTTTTGCTCTCAACTTTTATTCTTTTTGCCTTGTTTCCGTACAGCACTGTGGGCTAACTTCTGTTTTTCATATGTGCTTTGTAAATAAATTGGGTTGGATTTGGACGGAAAGAACAAGGAGTGTGCAGAAACTTCCCCGGCTCCCTGTCTCTACGCAGACTCAATGAGGGGTTTCCTCAGTGAACCTTAGGAACTTCAATGAGTTTCAATCATGTGCAGTCTTTTGTGTGAGAACACACCCGTAGGGGGCGCCGAGGCCCCTTCTATTGCTTCAGCAGAGAGCTTTGTTGTTGGAACTATTTTCTGTCAGTCTTCTTGTTACTGTTAGCAAGAACTCAGTCTTAGCTGCTGTACATTAAATGCTAATTGTGTGTATATATGAGTATATAAATAATATTAATTGCATTGCTTACCAGTTTGCTTATGAAGTTCATCCAGAAAAGTAAGACATTTTTGCAGATCCTAATTAGATTTAAAGAAGCTGCCTTAATTTGTTTTTCTTTTGTTTGTTTTACTGAATAAAATCCTGCAGAATAATGAACAAGGGTCTTTTGGATGACTAATTTTCACATTTATGTCACTTTTTCCCCACATTTTGCAGAAGAGACCAAACATTGCCGAGAGACGACGCTTAGCAACACATTTCACATCTGAACAAAATCCGACATGTTTGCTACAAAACCCACTCTCTGCACAACGAGCCGCAAGAATCTGCATGCATGACCAAAAGAAAGAGAGCCCTGCTCAAATCAGTTTTATGCTCTGTCTTATTATTAAGATGCCTTTCTCGTGCAGAAAAGGCCCACAAACCATTGCAGCGTAGGCGGAAGTGTTCCGAATGGAAGGGTAAGAGCGATGTGTTTACTTGGGTTGTATGTGAATAAATACAATTCAGAAACTGTTGTAGGACTTGTGGTTCTGTGCTGGAGCAAGAATTATAGCAACAAGCTTTCATTGTGAGCCAAGCAAGCCAAGCTTCCAAACCCTTGTTTTGTATTAATTTATGAAGTCTTTTACTATTCCAGTAACCTTTAATGTCTGAAATAAAGCACGCACCAGTTTTTTTTAGTGCCCTGTTTTGGAAGGAAACCATTTATTCTTGCCATGTTTATAAGATTATCATAAGATGATTTAATAGCATTTTTTATGTTTGATCAAATTTGAATCTGAGTTCAAAGTAACATTTATGTTTCTTGTATGCTTTGCGATTTTTAGCCCCACCACATCCATTAAGTGCTGGATAATCTCTATACTTGCAATTTTGGGTCCAAAAACAATTATTATTATTATTGTTATTTTAAATATCTTAATTACTTTAGTCTGGAGGAAGTTCTCACTGATTTCATGGACACACTGACTCAAACACAGCTGTGAGCTGTTGGTCATGCAAAGACAGCGATATAAACGTGCCTATCATCAGCATACAGATGGTCGTAGTATTTTATAATCTGAGCTGGGAGATTATGAAGATGTTAAATAAAACAAGACTGAGAATGGAGCCTTGAGGAACCGCAAAATTAAAATGTGTTTGCCCTGATGTATGATTACCAAACGTCACAAAGTAGTCCTGGTCTGACAAAGTTTGAAACACTTTAGTGGAAACCCCACCAACTTCTCCAGTTTATCAACATATGCTGTTGATCAGTTGGAGCTTGTAGGTTTCAAATATATATTAGAGAATATTAAATACATGCAATTATGTGGGTTTTGATTAAATGTTGACCATACAGACATTAGTTTTTAGTACTATTTCTAAGTAACATATGAGTTGTACATTCTACAATTGGAATGTACAACTTATCCCGTTGATCTACCTAAATTATTTGAGCTATTTAAATAATTAATTTGACACTTATTACTAAAGCTAACGTGCAATTTTTTGACTCTTGTGGCATGTATTGAACAGTTCTTTGGCTGGAAAGAGCCAGGAGTAGCGGCAAGTAACCCAAGACTGGAATCGGACTCAGGAAAACCACATTAAGGTCTATAGCCTGTTTCAGAAATTCTGTCTTTCAGCAGCTAAACTGACTCAAAAACACAGAATTCATCTTACTGAACCAAAATCAAATGCAAATACTAATATTATCAACTTTAAAAAAATGTATCAATGAAGCTGAACTGTGGTGGCTTAAAAGGACAGTCCATTTTCTTACACCCTTGCCCCTGTTGGGGTCAGGAGAATAGCCTGTTGTGAATTATTTAGTACACTAGTTTGGAAAACGTAGCTGCAGATTTCCAGTAAATTACTTGACTTATCTATGATCACCATCTCCAGCCATGTGCTTGCTTTAATATCCTCCTACATCCCCATAAAGCTAAGCATAAGTCCCCAGCTGTGCCAAGTGATTAGTGTCAGCCAAAATGAAATAAAGGTGGTAATACGTACAGTCAGAGGGATTCCACCTCCTGTCGCTGGACTGTTGAGATAATCCGGTCTTTGGTCAACAAGTGTCAGCAGTGGCTCTCCCAACAAGGTCTGGGTGGCAAGGGAGAGCAGCTGGCCATCACTCGTTTAAACTCTTACCCCAAGTGATCGGGATGCCTGCCATACCTAGCACCGTCATGTGAGTTCTTTCCACAATGCAAGTCCTGCTCAAAACCAGCCGGTCTTGCTACATCACTCTGGACTGTTTGCGTCCAGTTCTATATTTGTATGAGGAGGTCTGCAGGGAGGGCACAGCTTCAAAGCCAGAATTTTAAGATTTAAAATATCCCTGTCTTCAAATGTCACAAAAGCACAACTTGAATGTCAAACGCTTGGACTCACGAATGTGGCTAACTTTGGCCACAAGGTGTCAGTGCAGCACAAGTTGTTTTTTTTTTTTTCGTTTGTTTCTTTGATTTCAGGTTAGCTCCAGTGAAGTTCCTTTTCAGGATGATTTATTTTGTTGAAAGGTTGTTGCAACTTTTCTATTGACAAACTACGTTCAATTCATAACACACAGCAGATGTTGCAGATAGAACTCTATTTGCATTCTGCATTAACGCAGGCAATAGAGCTTATGAAGGATTAAAAGTAACAAGCAACGTTTGACGCAATATATTACAAAGTATGCAATAAACAGAAATGTGTTTCTCTTCTTCTTTGGATGCTGAAGATCAAATTTCACCTGAGCCGGACCAGCACCTGTCAAACGGAGCCACTTGCCAAATCAGCATGGTCTGTCCACAAATCTGTCTCCACGGTAACCATTTTTGTACTGTCCCATATTACTTTTTTATTACTGCATTTGGTTTTAAACTAGGAATTTACAACAGTATCAGGACGTCTGCATGAATCAATCAGATAAATAAATAAATAAATAAATAAATAAATAAAAGATTATAACTTCAGAAATGATCATGGAAAGCAGCATAGAACTCAAAATATCAATAAAATAAAGTTAATTTTCTATAAACATCATTAAAAAAATTTTTATTTTTTATTTTTTTGTAGAAGTCAATCAACCAATAAATAAATAAATAAAGTTAATTTAATGAAAACACCATAAAATAATGAAAAGGTTTTCTGGAAATCAATCAACCAATAAATACATAAATACATTTAAAAAGTTAACAAAAACAATCAAGATTTTTTTTTTAAATAGAAATTATGGAAACAATCAACAAAAAATAAATACATAAGTAAATAAAAGTTAGTAGAAAGTTCATAAAAGATAATGAAAAAATGTATAAAAATCAACCAAGAGATAAAATTAATAAAATAAGTTAATAACAATGTCATAAAAAAAGTATGACTTTTTAATGGAAATCAATTAACTAATAAGTAAATAAACAAGCATATAAAGGCAAAGATGGAAAAACATGAGACAATCATGAAATGTTTTTATAGAAATCAATCAACCAATCAATAAAATAAAATAAATAAGTAAATAAATAAATAAAGCATCTCATGAAAGGTAACAAACAAAATGGACAGAAATCAATTCAAGCAATTAATAAAATAAAGTTAATGAAGTGTAAAAAAAAAAAAAAAGAAGAAGAAGAAAAAAAGAAAAGATTTTTTATTTTTTTTAATCAAACAAGCAATAAATAAGTATTGGTGTTATGCCAGATATTTAAGTGAATAAATACAAACACAACCCCTGTGTGCTCGCTTGACGAACCACCTTTCAGAATAATGAAGGGCTTATTTGTTTCTTCTCGACCTTCCAGCTATTTTTCCGTCCTCTAACCCTCTGTAAGCAGTCATTTCCTCAACAGTCTGACCAGAGCAGGGATTATTCCTGGCTGACCCCAGCCGATCTTGGCTGCAGTCTGTGCGTATCCTATTTGGTTTGTAAGATTATACGAGTCCATCTCCCTGCAGCTGCAGCACAAAATCAAACTCTGTTAAAACAGAACTGCAGGAAGCTTTCCCCTTTAATTAAACCTCGGGCCAAAAAAACCCCCAAAACAAAAAACAACAGGATGAGAAAGACTGAAGGGGGCGGATGGTCAGGAACCTGTGTTCATTATTGGAGGTGAAGCCTAAGTATAACCACACAGTGCGGCCTGTGTCTCCGTTTGGAGGTGAAACGTGTACGCTGGGCATGAAAGGCGATGCTGCTGCTTTGTTTCTCGGGAACTTGAAATAGCTCCTGCTGAGCCAGCAGCGAGCTGAGCTGCAGCCCCATTTCTTTGCCTCTTTTCCAGCTTCACACACATCAAACGCAGACAGCCCGAGCCTTGAATGAGCCCTTTCAGGTTCTTTGCTGCATCCGTCTACTAAAATGAAGCTTTACCAAACAGATATTGATGCAAATGTGATGGGATGTGACTGAAATAGACCAACTGGTCAACATATAGAGTACGAATGGTTTTGCTAAGGCAGGCCGGACCTTGTAATGTCCTTCAGATCAGCTTTCTGAGCTCACACACAGATATCATGGTCATCTTCTAATTAAATTGAACTAAATTATGCTGGATTGGTGGGGAATTTACTAAATCAAAACGAAAAATATGACTAACATGAAGCACAAGAGCAAAAACTGAGTGAAAAGAATGAATCTGAAGGGTATTAAAGAGAGTAACAGTTTCTGACATGGGCGACATGGGCAACCACCCGGGGCGGCATGTTGTTGGGAGCAACATGAAGTAAATATTGCTCTTCCTAACTAAATATTTATTTTGGAGCTAAATATTTAGCTTGCAAACTACGTTTTGAGACTATATTTAGTTTCAAACTAAAGAAAGTAGTTACCAAGCTTGCTAACAATGTAGATTGTAGCTAACAAAATATTTAGTTAGAAGCCAAATGCTAGCTTGCTAACTACATATTTAGGTTGAATTATGCAATATTTATCAATGAATGAATGAATGACATGGTGAAAATGAGACTTTGAACAATGAACCCAAACAGATTAAGCTACTTTGAAAAGCGGAATGTGAAGACTTGTCAGTCTGTAGCTATGCAGAGCCCTCTGCTGACCTCTCACACATTGACGCGACCTCCACCAGGCCCCGCCCCGCCAGGATAAGCAGGTGTAGGGCGAGGTTGGAAATGTGCAAAGGCGACAAAGACGTAATTCAAAACGGTTGCAACAGCTGTTATTTTATTGACAGGCACCTTTCTAGCGTAATGACTCGGGGGCCCGAAGAGCTAATAAATGTCTAATACGCTTTTGATATTTCCATGTTTTTTATCTGAAAGAGTAAAAAAATAGTTCCATTGCAGTTATGCGCTTCTTTGTGGTCATCTGAGCATAAAATCCCAATAAATCATACTGAACTTTATGGTGGAAGTGTGATAAAAAAAAATCTGATTTCTTTGGAGTGAATATTGAACTCGTGGTGCTGCTTGCAGTCTCTCAGCATTTCTATGTTCAATGCAAATTACAATGAGGCAAAAAAAGGGGAAAAAGTCAGTAAGTTCTCCAGTTCTTAAAATAACCACAGAAAGTTCCAGCAACTATTTGGCTCAACAGCACATTGAGTCTTCCCAGGTGCATTCGGTGCACCACCCCCCCTACCCACACACACACACACACGCTTTCCACAGTTTCTGTTTTAATTAGAGGGAGTTCTTGTGGTTCTCTGTCTACACTGTGAAAACCTCTGGGATGATGTCTTTCTGGCGTCTCAGAGCTGGACTGAAAGGCGCTGAAGCTTGTAATACGCTTCTGGACCTATATCCCATAGCGCCCCGCAGCTTTCTTTTTGGCTTACTGCGTTGTCACGACGAATGCTGAAAAATTCCAGGGGTATAAGCAAAAGTCGCACCCAGGCAACACAATATCTTATTTATTTTACAAAAAGGACTTTGTGCTGGTTCAGGTACTTAGAGAGGGAAAGCACTTTGCTGACACAAACAGACCTCATAGTTTGGGTTTTTCCTCTCTAATAATGCCCTCCTGTGGCACACGGGTCTGCACCATGCAAGTGCACAGGAGGTGAAAACGGATGAGTGGGATTTATAGTGACAAAGAGGAGGCGAGTCATCTCACAAGATTTGTCTCTGAAGAGTGAATAATATGTTGCGTAAAGCCTGGCAGTCTGCATGAGGAATCCGCTCCAGACTTATTCTTCTGCTGCTGCTGCTGCTGCTGCCAAAAGCCTCTCATGCAGTGGGAGTGACGGAGCGCATATTCCTGTCGGCTGTCAGAGAACCGGCCAGAAAGTGGGGGAACTTTCTCGTTAACATGGAGACAAAATGAAACAGATTTGTGCTTCTTTTTTTTTTTCTTCTTCTAACAATCGAAGCAATATAGGAGCAATTGGCCACAATTCAACTGATTAAAAAAGTGGAGTTTTAAATGTTACAAACTAAAAAGATGGAGGAAAAGAGCCTGAGGATCTTGGTTATTGAATAGTACTGGGATCGTATGTGATGACATGATTCATTAACTTGTGTAATAAGGTAAATTTTACAAATGGGAACTGTTTTTATTTTTTTTTACATTTCTGCTGTCTACTTGCACACAGATATTCTGATGTTTATCAGTGCTGATTCTGGGATGTAATGAATAGAATAGAATAGAATAGAATAGAATAGAATAGAATAGAATAGGGTCACACTGAAGATCAAAAAGTGTGAAAAATATATATAAAAAACCAAGCTTAAAAACAACAACAACCATAAAAAAGTAATAACAACAATATTGATATACAAGATTATAATATGAATAATATGACGCGATTATCAGAAATAAAAATAGCGTTCTCTGATCTTGGGGAACTAAAATAGCTTTTTCTCTCTTTTCTTTTTAAGTGCACAAGTATTGCACATTAAAAAAAAACAACAGATGACTATTTACAACTAAATATATCAGAAAAATAGATGTACAATAATAGCAGAAATCTTTCAAAATCAGTAAAACAGTGCAAGTGATTGTGAAAATGCAAACACGTATCGCAAATGACCTGCTTCAGACCGGCAGGCGTGTTTTATATGGGGCAACAGGTCGTTCTGCCCAGCGCAGTACGGAAACAAAATAAATGTTAAAATGTCATTTGTGCTCAGAAAAACATTCATTTCCTTTGTTTCATGTCCAATGAGGATCGGCGCCCCGGGTGGTGGTGCAGCGTGTAAACTCTGCAAAATCTCGCTGAAAACAGGAAGTTCTGTGTTAAATTAAAGGGATGGTTTTAGTGTTTTGGAAGCATTTTGGCATTTGACTTTCTCTAGTTTAACACAATGTACTAGTTTAATTTAGAGGTATGATGTGAATTAAGTTTTGGTTAAAGTTGGGGTTAGTCATTTTCAGGATTAATGAAAAAGTCTAGGTTAGGCATAATGCAGTTATAAAAATTAATAAAAGTCAATACAAATTCATCCGTTTGTAAAGTACAAGGATGTATGTGTGGGAGGTGAGGGCCCGGCTCGTAGCTGTGTGTTTGATGATGCTAAAACCAATGAGTAGATGCTGTAATTTGTATAAAGCACTTCCATCACAGCTCATGTTTAGTGGTCATATAAAACAGCAGTACA
>CAEFZY010040130.1:0-13589 GCA_903066815.1 Brachyrhaphis roseni
TTTTACACTTTTTTGTTTAGTACATATTTCCACATGTGTTAATTCATAGTTTGATGCCTTCAGTGTGAATCTACAATGACAATAGTCATGAAAATAAAGGAAACTCATTGAATGAGAAGGTGTGTCCAAACTTTTGGTCTGTACTGTATAAATGAATTTTAACAAACCCACTTTGGATATTTCAGTACAGAAATATCCACTCAGGTTTGATCACTCAACATATTGTAGATGTTGAACTAGGGGGGTTCAAATGCAGCCCTACCTCAATAAAAACTGCAACATAGTCCCCAATTGGCAATTAATGTTACAGCAAGTATATAAAAACAACAAAGTGAACCAAAAAGACATCAAATATAAATACATACATGATAGGAAGAGTACAGCAGTGTATGTGAGTAATAAATGGTACAAATAACAACACAAGTCAATCAGGTATGAGTCCCCCTACCTTGTCCTGCATTAAAAAGAGAAATTGCTATAGGAACAAAAGAGTGCTTGTACCTGTTACTTTTCATACAAAGAAGTCAGAGCCAGACGCCTGAAGGCAGAAACTGGAACTCAGCGTGTAAAGGATGTCAGCTGTCAGCAAGAACGGCACTAGCTTTCCTGATGATCTGTCTATTGAACAGTTCTGTAAGCGTTCATTGTTCAACTCCTAAGATCTTATTATGTATATGTATTACTCTGCTTAGTGCATTTTTTGACCCAATACTAAGAATTCCAAACCAACAGAGAAAAGGTAAGCACAAATTCAATTTATGATCTATAAAATCAGATAATCATTGACTTATCAACCTGAAACTAAGTGTTTTCTTAGAAAAAAACCTCTTTGCTGGCCCTGTTTTTTGCAGCTACTCTGAGTGTCAGGTACATTTTAACTTATTATCCAAAATAGTCCCTTTAATGTAGTCCCCACGTGAGTTTTTGTCAGGCATTCTTTAGACCGTAGTGTCTGTCACCTGCTATAAATAACCATGCAGTACGTCAGCTCAAAGTAATGTTGTACAGGCAATCTTCAGGAAAATTTACCCAACATTTGCTGAGCAATATTACCCGCGTCAGGTCATAAGATCTATAGTTTTCAATAAAAGTCAAGTTTCAGCAGCAACAACTGGGAGCAGAATAGATGTAGAACTACATCCTGGAATATTATGCTCATAAATATCTCCTCCATAGACAGAAAAAAGGTTTAAATTTCATCTACTGGAATTGATTTGGACTTTTATGAGTCTGAAATGAAATCTCATAAACATACCACAGGGGGAATACCACAGGTCTATTTTAACAGGAAAAACCTTGACGTTATAAAGTCAAGAGAGGCACTTCAATCAGGCAGCTCTTTAGGAAAATTGGTTTGACAAATAATACATCTGAGAGGTTTGCAAAAGTAAAGCTAAACCATCCATCTTTAGAAAATGTAAATCGTTAATGTCAAGGACTCTTCTTGATAACCTGAACTTAAACCTACAGTGTTTCCCAACTGAGAGAAAAAGGGAGGCAATGAGTCATAGAGAGAGAGTTCATGGGAAATCACATTTACGTCAGTCGGCGTCATGATTTTAAATGACTTATTGTGTGAACAAGTTTATTCAAATGTGATTTTAATTGCATTTCTTATTTAATGGAAACACTGCAATTGTTTTCAACATTAGCAGAATATCATTTGTAGCAGAAACAAAGCTATTGTCATCTACGGTTTTTAAATGAGCTGCTAGCTACTTTGGCATTAAACTCCAAACTCATAATAAAGATAAACAAAACATTTGAGAATTAGTACCATCTTATTCTTCAAGATGGAATTCCCAGACCTGTAGTTATTCTGACTATTCAGACGAGGATACACAGTGTTTGTAGAGGACCGTCTCCTTCAGGACAGTGTTATTAGCCAGTCTGACCTGAACATGGAGTCCTCCTGCTACATGTCAACAACATCCCGTCACGTCTATAAAAAGGATTACACAACTGCAGGGCAGAGTGGGAATGAACCCAGGATAAAAGGATTTGAAGCTAATCTACTGCAAGAGTTGATTCTGTAAAAACAAGAGTCGCTGTAGCTGCCAGGAAACGATCCTAGAAAATACGTCTGACAGTTTAAGGTGCATCCAAGCCTGTCCCAATAAGCAATAAAACAATTAGTCACAGAATAAATTAACATGAGCTTGATAATCACAAAAGTCCTAACTTGCAATATTATGTCATCATTTGCATAAGGTCTCAAAATGACAATATTATTATTTATCGTAATAATTTCTGGGATAAGTTGTTGTTCACCACAGCCTGTAGGCCTGGGTGCATCTACAACACATTACAAGAAGCACTTTTTGTGCAAGTTTCCTTTTATATTCTTTTTATTATTATTATTATTATTTTTTACATGACTTAATTTTGATCAAACAAACTAAGCATTTATAGATTCTAGTCAATATTTAACACAATAAATTACATTGTTCCAGCTATAATGAATTCTGCAGCAGATTTATGCGTCTTGCAATATCAGCTCTTCATCTCAAAATATTCATTAATATATTTTCTATAAGCAGAGTAGTCTGCAGTAGTCTTTCTTAAAATTGGGCCATTGTTGGAAAAAACAATATATTGACAATAAGTCTTTCTAGTAACATAGTGGATTATCTAGTAGGCTTGGAAAGACAGATTTTCAGCATTGAGGAAGCATTTCATTTCATGAAAAGTTTAAATTAGTGCTGACAAGCTATTTGGAAACTGTAGCAGGAAAACTTCAAAATGAAGAGCAAACTAAGTCTTACACACACAGGAACAGGAAAATGTCAGATTTTCCCCTTGTATCGACGCAAACCTAAGAACCATTACCATTCTTTTTCTTTCCACTAATACAGGAGGGGAAATGTTAAAATCAGGTCATCACCGCTGCGTCTGATCACGTACTGTTACCTCAAACAGCTCAAATTGAAAGAATAAAAATCTAAAGTCTCAAGCACACATGAGGAAAACAACATATTTAAAGACCACACTGAACATAATTAGTAGTTCGGAGAAGGAATCAATGAAAACCATTAATTAAAAGATAAAAAAACCCCACTGGTCTCTAAATAAAAAGAAAAAGTCATCTTCAGTCATTTTCAGGATATCCTCCTCTAACCAGCATCCTAAATCTAACTCTTTCACTTTAAGATCAACCACTATTTGATTTTCATTGGACATGATAAAACACGCAAGGCAAAAGTCAAAGTTGTGAAACATTGCATCAGCCATTTTATAAAAGAGATGATTTAAAAATTATGGAAAGAAAATATCTGCACAATTTTTCACCGATGAGCAATAACTTGCTAGATTTACATTTTATACTTAATCTTCAATAATTTATTTAAGAATCTGCCTTACTGAAAAAATTATTACCTAACTATTCATCTTACTTTCTTTTATTACCAGGTAAATTGGAACTTATTTATTGTTTAATACTTGAAAATTGCAGCTCAGAGGCCAGCTCAGATCATCATCTAAGAAAATTATAACAACACTTTAACTGTTAAATTGTCAAAAATAGTGGGATTAGGTACTCTGAGGAAACTGCAGCCTGACAGCAAACTGTTAAAAATCTATCTGATGTCTCTTTATAGTTGGCAGAAAATCAGGTTTTTACCAACAACTCCTGCAGGTTGAGGCAGATTTAAAACAAGGCGAGCAGTTTAGGAAACCAATTAGCAAAGAGCATGTGTAAACATGTCAATAACGCTTCCATGATGAGTAGGTGGATATCAGCAAATCTTTTAACACATTTTCCAAATGAAGTTCATCACAGATTATTTAAGTGTATTTTATAAATTCTGATCACAGGTCTAGCTGCAACTCATACTAAAAGTCAATTCAGCAAACAACAACATTTCAAGTTAATTTCTGTTCCAGAATAGTTTTCCCCAAAAATTCTTTCTTGCTCAAAATTACATTTGAACTTTGAATACTTTTTCATTCATATTATCTTAAGTATAATAGATTAATCATTTGACACACCTAGAACGAACTTGAATCATTTATCCTTAAAAAGGGAATCCAACTGAAATAAATTCAGCTGCCTCAGGAAAAACTCTAATTGCTTTCAGGTATTTCTTTTATTGCAGCTACAAAACAGTCCAGCAGCAGTTTTTAAATGCATTAAAACCAAGAGGGCCTATTTTATCTGATGTGCAGAGTTGAAACTAGACAAGTAAAAGCAAAAAAAATAAGTCATGGTCTATTTTTGACAGATTATTGACAGCAGCACTTCTCGCACTTGGACCTACTATTAGAGATAATTTATTCTTCAGACTATCTTAAAAGAAAATAAATCAATCAAATTTTAAATGACCTTTGACTGTTTGGATTATGACAAATATAAATCTGTTTTCTCAGTTATAGGTTATTAGTTCACTGTTTTGTGCCCTAAACTCAAATGCACAAAATTCAGAACTTGTACAAAGAACAAACTTGTAAAACATAAAGTAATGTTTCACTCACAGCATACTACACATTTAGAAAGTTCGATTTTTTTATTAACCTGGTTTTCAACCTATGTGATAAAAACTATCATGTAGGTTTTCATCATGAAACTACATGATGAAAATAAAGATGATGATGAAATATTAGAGGGAACTTTCACTGTTCACTAGCAAGTAGAATTAGCTTCATCTTATGCAAATAGATTAGATATGCCACAGATGAATACATTTTCACTTTTTTCAGACAAAGACTCATTTCCTGAAGTAGAAACTTTTGGTTACAGGAAATTTGTTTCTCAGCTGAGCACAAAGCTTACAAAGCAACTGTAACTTGCTGCCGTTTACTTAAATAAATCAGAACTTAAATCAAACTTAAAGACAGAGTATTTCCTGTGGTAAAACTCTAATATCTCAAATGATCTTTCTCATAATTTTACCAGTAGTAAAGTCGATAGTTATTTTAGCAAGTATGCATGCTTTTTTGTTTTGACCTTATTGTGCATTTTTTAAATACATTGGACTCCTAATATTTGGAACCACAGCCACCCATTAATAGCTTAAATCTGCAAATACTTGAGACCTTCTAAAAAATAAAGGTTACACCTCCCTATTTTAATAGTTTAAACACCAAATATACCATGATATGTAATAAAAAGCATAGTGTAAACCATGTTAGCGCTAAAACAAAAGCTGATATCTATAGTCTTCCTTTTCTCCACTTTAGGGAGGTACAGACAATCATGGTTACTGTAATTTAAAGTATAGAAAGAACAGTTTATGGCTGTCAATGATACTCATTCTATCCATCAAGTAATCAGTTTGTTTACTTGTGACAAGCAGGAAGTGACACGGTCTCTTTATAGACATAATCTGCATCTATTTATGAACCAAGACATGTTGCATTATCTTCCATGGGGCTGGATTACCCAGGAAAGCAGAAGACTTCCTGTTCTGGTAAGGTGAACAGAAAAAAGTACACAAATAAAAAAACATGGCAGATGGGAATGTTGACTCGTCCAACAGTTTAGTTTGCTTCACCCCATCGGGTCTGGGAGAACTAGTTTTACCAGTAAAGGATGTAAAAAACTGTGTGACTTGCCAGCAGTAAACTCAATGTCTACTCATAGTGTTTTTCTAGGAAAGAAATGTCTATTCAACATATAAAGTGGATTTTTAATAAGTTAGTAACTTGTTAGTGACTGAGCTGGCCCTGGAGAGAAACTGCAAAGAGAAAGTCTCTCAGCAATCAGTCTGAGAGTAATTTCCCGCCGAGGCGTTTGCTTTCAGTAGATTAAGGAAGTACATAGTGACAATACCCAAGGACACATGACTCTTCAGAAACTTGCCATTTCCTAGGCATACGTAAAAGCAAAATTGGTCACTAAGCAGAGCATGGTGTTTTCATTCTTTACCTTCAGATTAAAAGTTGTTTCATTTTTACAACTCATCTTTAATGCATCACGTTAGCTTTAGAAAAATATACTTATTTTAGAGTTAAGAGATGTAAAATCGTCAAGATTACTAAGAACATTTCACAGTTATATAAATAACTCAGCCCAAGTTCCTTGCGTTCAAATAAAAGTAGTCAGTTTTACAAAAAACCGAAGTCCCTGAACTCGTTACCTAACACAGAAGAACGTCTCCAACTCAGATGACCAGCTTACACTAGAGCAGGTCAGAGTTTTTTCCTGTATATGACTTGATAGATGTAAATTTTACATTTCTAAAAATACAGTTTTCATATTAGCCAATTTAGGCCCAGTCCAAACAACCACAGATAACTTCTGTATCACTTATCTGAGTGCAAAATGCTTTTTGGGTGACAGAAACTGAGACTTTTAAAAGTGCTTCTCTAAAATGCTGCCTCGTTTCTGCATACTTCATGAAAGAACATGTGTAGCAAACCACTATTTTTAAATTTTCTTTATGCCAGCCAATATTTACTGTGCGTCCAAATTGTTCTCATTACTAAAAGAAACAGATAAATTATGTAAAAACTTTAAGCAAATCCCCAACATCTTCAGAATGCTCAGTCCTCGTTTGACCCGGCATGGTTGTTTTAACATCTGTCGGGATTTCTGGGATCTGTAACCAACTCAGACCTATTTTAAACAGCATGGGGGAGGGGATTATCCATTTTAAAGATATCCACAGTAATGCAGCTGAGGCTTTATGCAAAACGATGCAGTTTTTGAGTCTTCCCCTACTACCACAGGAGAAAAAAATAGCTATAATTATGTAATCATCAACCAAATCTAACATAAAAATTGAAACCACGGCACCTCTGATCACATCTTGTCTTAATGCTAAATGGAAACAACACGAAAGTTTATTATTTTATAGGCTATGTTAAAATTAAACGATATATATATATATATATATATATATATATATATACAACAGAGTCTTATCCCAGGGTTAAGGACAACAACCACCTGATAAAACGCTTAACTATATATTTTAATAGTTCAAACACCACATATTCTTCAGTGTGTATTAATACGTACAGTGAAAACATCTAAGCACAGAAGCTAACATTCACAGTCTTCCTTATCGCTGATCTCCCAAAATTAAAGATTTATCAGTGCATCCCTAGTTACACTTTTAAATTAGTTTTTACTCTTAGTGGAGCTGAATTCATGGTGTTTTATAAATACTCAGGAACCAGATTTTCAAGGTCAGAAATACAAAAAGAATGAACTATCAATTTGAGCTTTGAAAGCAAAGGGGCTGCTGAGTAGGGATACACCAGTCTTAAAATTTAGGCTGATCATAATGTTGCTGTTATGACAGACATTTGGTACATTATATATATATTTTATTATCTTTTTGACACTTTGAAGAAAAAAAAAAAACAACCACATCGCTGACTTCACCACTCCTTCCCTGCGTTAGCTAAACTCCCCACAATCCCGCGCTACATCACCATCACTGTCACATGACCAAACAAATACCACTTCCCCTCCAGGTACGAACATTAACAAAATGGAAATGAATACCAGTTGTTAATAATCGGCCAAGTTTTATTTATCCGACGATGCGATTTTTTTTTAAACGACTCATATCGGCGGGCGCTGATGTTAGTCCTGATATATTGAGCATCCCTAATGCAGAGCATTAACAACTTAGCTAAATTTGGAATGACAAACTTATTATTAGCACTTCTAACAGTCTGTATCTCTCTAAACCAGTGGAACAGACAGCACTGTACAACACTGCAGAAAATAGAGAAAATTGCTATTATTGACAGCTTGCGTCAGCAAATCCCACTCTAACTTGCAGCTGGAATGCTGTAAAGCTAAGGATGTAGATCCAACATCTGAACTTTGACTTCCAGGAAAAACTTATTACCTACAAAAAGGTCAAATACCAGATATGGGCCTTTTTGTCAGAGTTTTGACCGCAGCATAACGGCTTAGACACACTCAGCCTAACAGAAATCCCCTGCACAAGTAAAACACACTGCATGATTATAATGTTGAGGTTGGAGAGACCTGCCTATCCCCCACAGATTTCTAATACCTGTGGAACATTAGATACAGACATCTCACATTCTAAGTACAAGATATTATCTCACAAACCATTTCCTGAGCAAATTTCCCCACCTGAGGTTTTCAGCTCAAGTAACACGATTACCAAATATTATACTTTAAGTTCAACTTTCTACCCAGAACCACTTCAACTCTGACCATGCCAGGCTGCCACCAAAAAGCCTGAAATACAGAAAGTCTCCATTATAATATGAGACAAAGCTCCATGATCACTTGATGAATCTCCCCCCTGATCTTTGGCCTTTCTTCAGTCCTCACACAGCAGTCAGTCAACACTTCATGGCTGACTTTGCTCTGCAGACAACAGGAATAAAACGTCACACCAGACACAGCAAGTAGCAACTACAGCTTCAACTTAAGGAAGTAGTTTTTATTAGCTGAAGTATAGTACTAAAACTCTAATAACGGTAAGTTAAAGAGGGTATTTCTGATTTTCTGCTTGTGTGTATTCCACAGTTTAACATTCAAATACTGAGGTGATATCAATTCAACAGAAAAAAGATAAAATTTTGATTTCCTGAAACCAGCAACCTCTAATTTAAATTAACCACTAGCTGCTTTTGCAATGTTTCTAAGGTTAATTTGTGAGTCAGCAGAGGCTAATGCAGGTGAAATTTATTTTCATAGTTTTGGAAAGCGATGAATAACAAATCGAATCACTATTGCCATCTTAAAATAAATTTGTGCAATATTCCAGTAATACCCTTCTTTAGGACACCAGTCTCATAAACTAGTGTGATTATGTTTCTAAACTGCACACAGTTACTGCATTTAAACATATTTATGAAATATATTGACATTTATTCATATTCTCATTGAACAAACAGTGGAGTAAATAGTAAGACAACAATCACGACAATATGGACAGTTTGCATTTTCTTTAAACATCATTAATTGGAATTTATACTAACGATAAATCAAAATTTGTAACAAGAAATATATTACAATAAACAATATGATAAGTGAGATATGAGTAAGAATGATACATGCTTTCACATCAGAGTCTACAAAAACCCTAAAAACGTGTATAGACCTACAAAAAAAATAGAAAAAGGTCACTTTTTGGAATAGCTAGAGAGGTTTGAATGCTTTCTACAAAGTTGCTAAGTAGTACAGTATTATGATGAAAGAGTAATTAAGTAAACATGTTTTAATCAAACTATAAAGCGATCATAATATTCAACAGCATTGAATCCTTATACCATGCAAGACTACAATGAGTGTAATATTCACACCTTTCAAAGCGTGGGGGGGAGGTGAAATGTATCATTTATAAACTGCTTTTTAAATATGATTATTATTGTAACACAAGGAAAAAAAAGAGCACCTTGTTCGGAAATTTCCAAAACTGTAATCCAAAAGTTATTTATTTGATGGAATTAGAAAATCTTGTCTTAAACTAAAAGCCACATTGCTGTAAATAGATAATGATCTCATTACAACTGATTACATATAAATGAACTTTGACTCTCCCTGCACTAATTCCAGCCTTTTAAAGAACGGCTAATAGTAATGGAGCATGAAGAGCAATGCAATCTTTCTCCACTCCCAAACTGACTTAGAAGAAGTGAAGACATGACAAAGTTCCCTTTTTGTGATAGAAAAAATTTCACACAACCTCTAAAACTTTGCAATAATGACTCTGGATTTCTGACTGATTTACCGGTTGACCTTACAGATTACTGAAGTAGGCCTGAGACATTTCCAAAGATGTCTCTGCTATTTAAAGCGTTTATTAATAAAATCTCAAGATATACTTTATTACATTCACAAAGATATTTGACCTTAGCACAGTTTCTATTCAGCTCCGCCCTTGAATGAGCGAGTAATAGTAATCTTTAGACCCACCAGCTCACCACAACAAGTTATCACGACTTCCCACGACACAATCCTCAGTTTAAGTTACTTTCCAAGCCACAAAGTTGGGCAAAGTGGTGTCAGTTATCAGCATTAGCAGGCTAGCTCAGATGTTAGCTTCCGAACGCCTCGGATATTTCGCTTTTTAACCGAGGCTAACTTTTTCTTTTCGTATGGTTCGACCACAAAAAAGAAGCTGGTTTCATAACCCCCTGAATATTTCTTTGAAACCACAAAGCGGATTTTTAGAGACATGAATGGTGGGGGGAAAGTAGCCCAAAACCCACAAAACGAGCATTGGCCAATCAGTAAAGTGTCAACAGAGCCAACTTTTACGCCAAAAATAAGTACATACCCGACGGTAGCTCCTGAGGTGCGGTAACTTTTGCGGTGACTCGATGTTTAGCTGTACTCCAGGCAATATCCGTAAAGGAGCGCGTCTCCCTGAAAAAGTGCCCACCGTGTCCGCAGACACCGACAGCAGCTGGAAACTCTGCGCTGAAGATTAAACAACAACATGGCAGCGCCGCGCTGCGTTCACGGCCCACCGGACTGGTGGGAAATGCGAATAACACCTGTGATAAGAATGTGCTGGAACTGCACCTCACTGAGCCCAGTTGTGATTTACATACTTTATTTTACTATTTAAAATGGCTCTAAATAGTAAAACAAACAAACAAAATCTTTAAAAGGGTGAAATTGGTGTGAGCTTTCTTATAATTATGCAATGAAGTTTAACCAAACTCTCAGATTACGTGTTACATTATAATTACATTATAGGAAAGACATGCATGATTGCTCAGCATTTTTCCTTAGTGTTGTAATACAAACATTCTTTGTTTCAGGGCCTTTGCTCTTGTCATGGTTGCGAAGTTGCTGGTTTTTTTATATGGTGATACATTCTTTTTCTAGTAAGCATGCAGTTTTTTTATTCAATAAAACTACAAGATATACATATTTATTTAAGGAATTGTCACAATGGTTGGCAGTTTTTCTTACATTTTAAGATTATTGTACATGTTTCTTGAACAGGCGCGCTTCCGGAAAGCATAGGTTCAGCTAGATGGGGGCCAAAGCCGAAAGATATAGCCGGATCTCAGGTGCTTTATTGTGTTGTCACTTGCAGTTGGAAATTCAAAAGTGTATTTCTTTGGGGTGAAATTATGCTATAACTCACATTCATTGAGCCAAATGTGGGGTGGGAGTTACATGTTTTCAGGGGACACATTGTCCACTTAACCTACTCAATGTACCTTCAGCTCAGTGGCACAAATTCTGTAGGTACATAGATTTATGAAAAATAACACATATTGTGGGTAAACAAAAAACATTTTATGCAATTTCACTTTCAAAATCGAGTTCAAATTCAGTTCTCTCATGGAGTTTATAAACAAGTTTCAGTGAGCGCACATATTTCTGTGTTCCTCTTCAGGTGGTTATCCTAACATGCAGTGAAGGCAGCATTACAATGACCAAGAGCCAAGGTTCCACATCAAAAACATCAGAAATGTTGCAGCAGTTTGTACAAAATAAAATGCTTTTCACTGTAGAGGCTTTCTTGTATTCCTAATTGTGCTGCAGATCAGTAGGTAGAGCTACAAAATTAATCAAAGAAAAAAAGCAACAAACACCAAGAAAAAACAGGTGGGTAGAATACTTAAATAATTTACTCAAGTAGGAGCCGCACCACTTCAACATAGTTTTACTCCAGTAAGAGTAAAAGAGTATCTTGTGCACAAACAAGATGTCTTGTTTTAATTTAAACTCTAGATGTGTCTTTATCTTATGCATCTTTTGCTTTTTCTTTCAGTGAAGTTACTCACAGTGGGTAGAGTATTCAGAAATAGTACAGTGTAGTAAAACTACTACTTAAAGTACTTTCTCTTTCTTAAAAGTTACTCAAGTAAATGTAACTGAGTAAATGTAACTAGTTACTACCTACAATTTTTCCTCTTGTGGTTGTCTATCTTGCGGTGTTTATTGAGAATAAATTTTTTTCTGCTGATCCACTGAACGCTGAGCAGCTATAATCCATATCTAAATTTTTCTAATAACTGAAATAAATACATTGGATATCAATTAAAATGTCACATTTTTAACTTTAAATTAAAATTTATTCCTGTCTAAAGAAATTAAGATGAAAATATTTTGTATTTCCAAGACAAAAATGTTCTTAAATTAAATATTTCAGAAGCTGAATTGTACATTCTGTTTAATAGCATTTAAAGCAGCTTTTGCCCAGTAGCATTTTGCACTCTTGGGGACTCTGAGAGGGTACTTTTTTTCAGTGTAAACACAACAAATAGAAGAAAAGTGGAAGCTGAAAGTCAGAGCTGCACATGTAAACTTTATTTTGACTGACTATGTTTCATGGAGATCGAATTAAGTCACATTTCCTCAAATAAGTTCTGAATTAGAAGAGACTAAATGTGTCTGCTGATTACACTCGTCATGTCATTCCATGGATAGACCTAAAACGAGGCAACTGGATTATTCAATTGTATTATCACGTCTTTAGAAGTTGAAGTGAGACACCGGAAGAGACCAGATTAGGCCACTGTGCTAAAAGGGAAACTAATCACCTCCTAGAAAGACACTGACCCTCACATGTAGGTTTAGACCTAAGACTTTACTTACATGTAAAGCCTTACATGTCTTGACCAGATTTGGCTACAAGAACAAAAACAAGTACCGGTAGTACAGCTTTAATTCAAAACAAAAAAAGTAACACATTTAAGAAAATTGTGTGATTTGAACTTTAAAACATTTCTTTATTAGTCTCTGCTTTGCTTTTTGTCCCATTCTGTTTAACTAACTAACATTTTAATATCTATTGAGATCAAAAAGGTATCAAAACTGAACTGGAACTGTGTGAAAAAAATAGTTAGTTTCCTTAAAAACAATTGACATTCTAGGCTGGAAACCCCCCAATTCTGCAAAGAAGAGAGAACCAAAATGCTATTAGACTTTGGGGGAAATCAGAATATTTTTCCTTTAGTTGTGCTGGAAAGATGCAATACACGTATCAGCCTCTGCTTGGAGCACTGCAATAACATAAATCAGAAATTTTCTGCAAGTCCAGCATGATAATGCTTTAGTCATGTTTACATTAGTGACCAGTCCTACTTCAAATTCTTCATAACAAACCATGCTGGTACACGCAGGCCTCACATAATAGAAGCAGTGCTATTACTAACCTCTGCCGAGGACCCGGACACACTCACCACAATCATAAACCAACACTCCACAGCCTTTTAAATCCTCAGTTATGTGCAATGATGTATTGTTATAGTCCCCTAAAAACCTCACCAAGATACTGCAGAAACTATCCAGTACCTGATCATTTATAACATGAAAGCAGAATGTTTAAAGTGAAGATAGTGTTGTAAGAAATATGCTTAAGATCCAAAAGTTGCCACAATTTGGCATGACAGTTTTAACCAATTTAAAGATTCAAAACTTGTTCAGATTTGTTTGACCTTACATATATTTTATTGAAATTTTATGTAATAGGCCAGCAGAAAATATGTATAATTCCAAAGTGGAAGGAATTTTATTTTTAAAATTAAAAAAAAAACCTGGAAAGTGTGGTCTGCATTTGTCTTCAATACAATTTGCACTAACTCTAAAAAATGTAAATAAACAAATAAATGATAGGGCGTGCTGTGGTGGCGTAGGGGTTAGCGCGACCCACATTTGGAGGCCTTGAGTCCTCGACGCGGCCGTCGCG
>CAEFZY010040131.1:0-14687 GCA_903066815.1 Brachyrhaphis roseni
GAACCCCCGCGGTGGCTGATAGGCCGGAGCGGCGCTTGGCTGCGAGGGCCGCACGACGCTGCTCCGCAGCTTTAATTTAATTTATGTTTTATTCTTATGTGTTTTATGAATACTATGCAGTACAGTTAATATGTGTTTTCAAAGTCCTTTATAAACAAAATTGACATTGACATTAACAATACTTAACTTCTCACTATGCAATGTACATTCTTCACTCACCTCAGCATGTCGGACACTTGAAACTACGTTATGTACTGTCTTATTAATTTAGCCAAGTATCTGGCCACCGGGGGCCCTCATACAGCATTGTAGTTTAATTACTGCATGGTCTATTGTTATGACAAAAAAGTAAACAAAATGGCGACACCACAGGAAAAACAAGCACCTTTCTAACTTACCTAATATATTGGTGATATACAGAGTATGCATGCCTGACACTTTGAATGTAACATCCTGCCTAATAGGACTTGAAGTTGGACAAAATTGCCATCTTTTCCTTCCATTTAGCCCCTGTAACATGTTTTTACATGTGCCAGCAAAGGAAAAGAAACAGCATGACTTCAGTTTAAAATATGTCAAATTTATCTTTCCAAAACAATTTATAGTGGATCCCTGGTATTCGTAGGGTTAGGGACCACAACCACCCAAGCTAAAATCTGCAAATATTTGAGACCCCCGCTAAAAACACTTGTAACTGCCTGTTTTAATAGTTCATACACCGAATGTTCCTTAATATGCATTAATGTACACAACCATCTTAGCACTACAGTAGAAGCAGTACAATAAAAGCTAACAGCTACAGTCTTCCTTATTTCTGCTCTCAGGGTACTGCCAATCAGTCCAAAGAAAGGAAAATAAATGGCATATGCCAGCCAATAGCATGCCAAGTAGCATTGTGGCTTGGGGTTTCAACTTCACCATTAATTCTCTATGAAAAAGAAAATATGAATATGCTATTTTATTTTGCACATAATTTCGAGTCACATTCCAAAGAAGAATCCATGACAATGTGTGGATCCAATGTTCAGTCAAATTACTAATTTTAAAAGCCACTTTAATATTCCATTATTGTGAAACGTTTTTGCTCTTTGCTGAAATGTTAAGATGAAAATATGATATAAAACAGTTGAAATATTATTAATTGCCATATGAATAATATACACTTCTAGGTATAAATAAATATAAGCTTATATTCAAAAAGTGAAAATTTTATATATATATATATATAATGTTCACTGGGTCAGTCTTTAGAAAAGGCTTACAGGCTTATAAATTGAGGCGCTCAATTTTTTGGGGGGGCCCCAAATATTTTTCTTTTTTTAAATGAATGCGTTTTTTGCAGACATCAAACTCATACAAAGATTCATATAAAGCATGCTTTCAAATAAAGCATGAGTTTCATATAAAATACCAAATATTTTGGTATTTTTGTCAGTATTAACAATAATTGAAAATTCTAAAGTTATGTGAAGGGGCCCACATCCTTATAAATCTGGTCTTATTACATTATATTTTCATACTTTTTAGTTAGGATTAATTCCAAATCCAGCATAATCTGGAAGATTATGCTGAATTTGACTTTTCAGTAAGACACTTAAAACAGTTCAAATTCATCCCAAAAAAATATGAAAATGCCAATTCAAAGTGGTCTACAGAATCCCAGCTGCATGTCTGTTTTATGTAGGTTTCTTGTTGCACCAGAAGCACTAAAACCACCTCTGCCAACAGTCCAAAAATGATCTGCAATAAGACACTTCTTTTACTCTCTGATATGTTGCACCAGCAGGCCACTCTGAAAACACACCAGTAGAGCAGCCTCCTCATTGCAGAATTAATTTACATAATCCACTGAAAGCAGCCAAAGCTAAACTTTATGGCATAGAGGGAAGCCTGAACTGCAGGCCGTCTTTGATCTTGGGCAGTAGAGAAACTTCAAACCCAGCTCCCCTCCTCTTCGCCAGAATAGAGAAGAATAGAGAGACCGCACAGGAAAAAAAAAAAAAGCAAACAGGGGCAGGGGTCTCTACCTCTTTTTGGCTTTGGGAAGCTTTCGTGCAGGTGAAAAACCACTTTCTCCACAAAGTGCTGGATGTTGCTGTTCTCTGGTCCCCGAACAAACACCATCCAGTCGTGGGTGAAGCCTTCCGCCGTGGGTTTCTTTCTGAATTGGGCGCGATGTCCGAGTTCCAGTTTCACCTGAACAGCTCCCTGCGGTACACAATGCTGCCCAGTTAATCAATACGTTTGGAAACAAATATTTATAGAGACATGCATCAGTGCGGCTCAATGGTAAATATCGCGACATTATGCAGTCTCTCAGGCCGATTCACCTGGGGGGAAACATTCTGTTAAATTAACGCTCTGAAATGAAACAAGTGAACAGCGGATCCATGTGACAGGCGAGTCTGCGCACATTTTACTAAACTTCCAGATAAACAAATGAGTCGGATCTAAAATGTTCTGAGATAATTTAACTGTAAAAGAATAACTCTATAGTGATAAAGACAGGCTGACATTATTCCAGTTGAAGCGCGACAGTTTGCACCTTTAATAAAAGGATGGCGTTCATGTATTTTAAAAGCAACCTTACTGAAAGCAGTAAAACGCTTTTATTTTGTTGGAATTATTTCACCACAGTGTTTTAGGCTACAGTCACATACCGCAATGTTAACTCACAGAAAGCAGGTAGTAACTAGCTAACTGCGGCTGTAAAATCCTCCTTGGAGTAAAGGGGGGAAAAAAGAAAGAAAAAAAAACAACCCTCCGCTGCGGTCCGCGCGACTAAACAGATAAATAATCGAACATATCTTCACATACAGGCGACAGACTGGCTACTCACCGAGCCGGCCATCCTTCAGGCCCCAAATTACTGTTATATCATGGAGAATTAGTTTTAAATGAGATTAAAGGTGAATACAGTTTGCCTGTAACGGCGGACATGGTCTCTCCTGGACCCAAGTCAAACTGAAGACTTTCAGAGGCTCGCCGGCGGTCAATTCCTTACTGTTAGTAACACTGTTTCCGGTATACACTTTCAAAATAAATTCAACGAAAGTTCGTTTCAGCTTCGAGCCGACGAATTACAACCAAAAGTGATGACACTTTATAAACCATATGTTCTTATATAGAATTCCCAAAGGTGTCATTTTAATTTAAATCAAACAAACTCATTCGAATTAAATTACAAAGAAATTCCTCATTATTAATCCATCCATCCATTTTCTAACACCCTTGTCCCCAGTGGGGTCAGGAGGTGCTGGTGCCTATCTCCAGCTCACGTTCCGGGCGAGAAGCGGGGTCACCCTGGACAGGTCGCCAGTCTGTCGTGACCTGATTGTATTATGATCATTATTGATCATAATACAATAATAGTAGCAATACAGGCCTTCATATTACAACAACAACATAAAAAATTTAGCTTTTTCAGATGAAGATTTACTTTGCAGAAAGTCCTGCCTTGATTTTGCACGTGGAAACAGTGGGAAAATACAGCAACTTACCTTGGTTAAATTTTTTTAAAAAAAGAAACACTTTCCTTTAACAGGAAGAAACATTCAACAGAATAGGGTCAGTATGAGTGGCCTCCTGCCAAAGAGCTCAGAAGACAGACAAATAAGGGGGAAAAGACAGACTCTAGAAGGAATTTCTCTGTAAAAGAAAAAAATATTCATGCTATTTTTAAAGAGTCTGTAAGGCATTAGTTTCATTGGTGGTTTCATCTAAGAGATAAACAAATTACCACATATATGATGGGCCCCTGGTGTTCACAGGTGTTAGGGACCAGTGCTACCCGAGAAATAACTAAAATTTATGAATATTTGAGACTCCCTCTAAAATGCTCATAACTGCTTATTTTTATAGTTCAGACACCAAATTTACATTAACATGCATTGAAACGCACAGTGAAAGACATCTTGGCATCTACCATCTTCATCTTTGAGGAAAATCAGAGGCACTCCTGGACTGGCTACTTTGGAGACCCCACCCAGACCCTAGACTTAAAAAACAATTCAAAACAATAAATAAAAATAATTTATCTGAAAGTATAAATCTGAATATTATCGTAACTAATTTAATCCAAGCCTTTTCAAAAGTTATGCGGATTGTGCTGCTTTGGGCAGGAAGAATCTCTGATGGCAGTCAGTCTTGCAAAAAATCTCGAAAAGCCTCTGACTGAAGACTGTTGATGTCTGACATTTTATGACAGTAATAACAGACAGTTCAATATCCAAAAGAGGATATTGCACAGCAGGCTAACAGGTTCTCAACAACAGCAACAGTTGTTGGCAAGCACTGCCAATTGACCTCATTTGCTTTTGTCATTCCACCTTTGCCTAACCATATGGCTAGAAAGCCAGCAGTGACATTGGAGTCAAAGATATGAGCCTTGCCCAGTATGACCAATAGAAGACAATGTTTTAACTTCCCCCTTCTCTGTCTGCTCTTCTCTGTCCACTGGCTGGCCACAGATTATTTTAGGTTCTTTGTTATTAAACAAAATGAAGCTAATTGAAATATGTTCTCCAGACCTTTATTTTGAGACTGAAGCTCTACTACTCCATTTCCATTTCCAGGTAAATTCCAAAAGCCTGACAGTTGAGGAAAATTTGCGCAGGCGCAGCCTGGCTGTACTCGTTTGGATCACAGTGAGAGCACGAGATGCAAGCCACCAATAAGAGGAGAGAAAAAACGGTGATCCCCAACCACACAGTGTTATTATGTTGCCTTCATATTCCGGGGGGAACTCGGAATGGAGAGTTTTTCTGCAGTTTAAACGCGACCCCATATTTTATTATGAATATTATGACCAAATTCCTGTTATTTCACTGAATAATAAATGAAAGAAGATAAAATATAAACTTAGTATTCTTTAATGAAAGAAAGAGAAAAGAAAGAAAGAATGAATGAATGAATGAATGATTGAATGGATGAATGAATGAAATTAAAAATCACACAGAGAAAGGAAGGGATAAAAAAAGAAGAGAAATACCTATTGTAAAAATAACACATTAGTAAAATACTGTGGACAAGTCGCCAGTCCATCAAGCACTTGTCCACAGTGCTTGATGGACACATTCAGTTTGAGAATATACTACTTCTACTGCTACAACCAATAATAATAATAATAATAATAATAATAATAATAATAATAATAATAATAATAATGAAACAGTGAAACAGCACCCTGCAATATCTTTTTGTAAACAGGTTTTTAGTTAACCTAGAGAAACTAAAATCTGTTCAGTTTGGTCCTTGGAGGATGCCGTACTTCCATGTGAGTTTACGGCGGTCTGCAGTAAGGTGAAAGAGGAAGGTACAGTTTAACAGGATCTATTATTGGCTATGTTTTATTGAAACCGAGGTGTGTATATTGTTCAGCGGCTCTCAAAAGATTGTATTACTGGAGTTAGAGTCGACTGACACGTTCCATTAGATAAGTTATATCGCTAACTTCATATCAGTGAACTTATTAGCATGTTGGAGAGAATGTAGACTCCTGCGTTCACTGACTGGACTGTCAATAAAGGGCTGACATAAAAGATTTAAACCTTCTCGGACTGTTAGTACATCAATCTTCTATATTCAAGCTTGTTTACATGCAGTTTCCAATTTGAGATAACAGATAATCTGTCGGACCGATGACGTATGAAACGCCTGAGCCTCTTAGCATGAAAGTTTCTATTTAAAAGCCAGATTTGAAAAAAAAAAAAAATGTTGTCTTTAATCATCTTAAAGCTCATTGAAGGTCAGTAATGCTAATGATAGAGTCATTATTTGCTTTCTTCACTTTTCCACATTTTGCGAAGTTACAAACGTAACCTTCAGTGTGATTTATAGAGATTTTCTGTGACAAATCGAGTAAGAATTATTGTACAAAGGAACGAAAATTGTCTTCTTGACATTTTTTAAACAAAAAATAAAACAATGTGAAATATGTAGTCTGAGTCAATACTTTGTCAAATGGCTCCGTGGTTCCAGATGCAGTATTCTGTAGTAAATATCTACCAGCTCTTTTTGTCCATTCTTATTTGAAGGTCAGCTCCAGTCAGATTGGATGAAGAGAGTCTCTCAACATCAATTTTCAAGTTACATTTTCTCTGCTGGATTTAGGTCTGGAGTTTGACTAGGCCAATCTAATTCATGAATATTCTATGATCTAAACCGTTCATTGTAGCCGGGGCTGGAAGTTTACTGGTATAGCAGATTCCAGCTGCAAAGTAACTTTAAATGCTTTACATGATGGTACACAGAAGGAAAACAACCACACAGCATGATGCTGCCTCCACCATTCTAGATAGTTTGTACAGTGTTTCTATTTTACATCAAGCATAGTTATTGCCAGAGAGGCCAAATAGTTCCATCTTTGCAATGATAAAACCTGAACTACAAAGGTTTTGGGATTGTTTTTTTTTTTTAGGGTGAGCAGCAGCAGATATCAAGTGAGCTTGAAGGTTGTGCAAACATTTTGTTTTGCTTTATTTTAAAACCTACAACTTGAAATAAATTGGTGGTTCTATAAAAAAATAATTTCCATAGTTGACATTTATAAGAAAAACTATATGTTGACTTTTTTTATTTTTCAAAAGATGCAACATTAAAGTCTATTAGCAATTTTATTTATTGCGACTCTGAATTCTCTGAGTTGCAAAGTTTGCAGACCACTGCTTCAGAGGAAGGTGACAGAAACGTGCGGTTAAAAGTGGAACCATTTAAAATTATTACACATTTCTAGCACTGTACACAGCTCTAGTGGTTAATCGAAGGATTGTTTTTCTATAAATCTGTGTTGCTTTGGTGGCACATTGCATTTCTTTATTTGCCAGCTAAAAAGCCAATCATCAGACAGAGCTCTGTTTAAGTGATCGTAGATCTTTACTAAAGCAGAAGAGCGTATGCGTCTATTCAGTGTGTGCGGTTGGTTATTCACATAGTAAAGCCTGAACTCTGGTTGGCTCAGGCAGCTCATGCATTGTCCCCAGTTGTAATACTAATGCAGACCTTGCAGTACAAGCCAGTGCTTTGTTAGTTGACTGTAAAGTAAAACCTGTTGCAGAAGCCACTAGAACAGAACACATCTATATGGTTTCAGAGGTTAAAGGTTCAGCTTTTTATTGACCGATGAATTTGAATTATGGACATCAACAATCAGCTTTAAAAAATAATCTATGTAATTGTAAAAACGAACTTTTCACACTGCTACTAAACCTGCTAAAATCTTTATAGGAGATGGGTGAAGATGAGCACTGATGCAGTACATGTATAGGTTAAGACTTGCTGCTCACCTACCTGTTAATGTAGCCACGAAACAGAGGTGGATCCAGTGTGGAGAGTACAGGGTTGTGAACAGCCAGCTGGTTTCTCAGTAGAATAAACAGCATGAGGTTGAATAGGGTTAGGTGGGGTTGGGTGGGCTAGAGGTTTGGCATTGTACGTTATGCAAATCATCATTGCCTTAGTGTTTGTAAAATTCATATGCTGAGCTCTTTCTTTTTGGGGAACTTCTGAGTCAATTCATCTCATTGGCATTTCCTACTCCCATTTCCTACCTACAGATTGCGCCTTTGTCTCCTTTGTCTTTCCTCCATTTTGTATCCATAAACAAATAATTTCGCACCCATGTATTAACATTTCCATTTTCTGTTTAATTTTCTATCTCGTAAAATATTTTCATTAAATATTCTAAAATGTTCATTTAATTCTATGTTCATTCTAACTAGGCGTGTGACAATAAATTGGCTCCAGTTTTCTTAATTTTGGGAGATTGGTGATCGGCCGATACTGAATCAATCTTATACACCGACTTCTTTTTCTCTGCCATGAGGGAGAGCTGACTGACAGACCCACCCACCAGCTCACGTCTGGATGTCTGTGGTGGACACTGTTGCTAATTTAGCAACTTTGTTGCTATATTTTTCAATTTTTCAGACGAAAAGTTAGCCAACATTGAAGTCAGCAGGTCATGACTGTGATTGGCCAGTAAACTGAAATCGGTGCACTCCTAGCTATAACTAATCCTAAGTGAAATTGAAGTATACTCATGATTAATCTGACTTAAAGAATGCGTAAGTATACTAAAATTTAACATACTTAGTATATTTATTTTTAATCAGGGTATGTATTTTCAGACAAAAAAAATTGGTATCAGGCAAAATCAAATTTGGCATTTTAGGCTATTTAAAGGTTAATGATTGTCCAGCAAACTGCAAACCCTTAGTTTTTACCCCCAAAATATACCATATTTTGATACATATATGAAAGTAATCTTTTCAATCAGTGGCAAGTACACCTCATCAGTAAAACAGTACCCAAACGTTTATCTTTTTGGGTCTAAAACACAGAGATCTACTGCAGGATGTTTCTATTCCTACATGATTTCACTAAATGTTCAGCAGCAGGAAATCGCCCTAAGAGCTAGGGTTGATCAGCAGGTGGAATATAAGTTAAGTTAAAGTGTTACATTTTGGAACAACTAATTTTGTGCCTAGTGTATTTTAATAGTATTTAAATTGTGTTAAAGCATAATTTAAAGTGTGATAAGTATACTTTCACGTACTTTTTTGGAACAACTTAAGTTACACTTAACATACTTTAAGTATATTCCTTTTTATGTAATATAAACATGGTTGATTAGTATATTTTGAATGTACTATTTTTATGATTGAATTACATTTAACATATGTTTAGAATGTATTTTCAGTATATTGGCATTACATATTTTATATATTAGTAGTGTGATTACAGTATGCTACAATTACACTTTGGTTTATTATAATAGCTATTATAATGTCAGGTTCTGTGTTTTTCTGTGTGTTTATTTCAAGTTCTGTGTGTCTGTGCTCTCCGTGTTGTCCTGTCCTCCCCTTGATTGACCCCAGGTGTGTCTCGTTCCCTGATTACCCCTCGTGTATTTAGTGTCACCTGTGTCTCTGTGCCTCTGTCGGGTCCTTGTCGTTGTCAGCGTTTGTCTGTCTGCCAGTCTGTTGTCCATTCATTTGCCTTGCGCTACCTGTGATGAGCCCCTGTGTTTCTGCTCTGCAGTGCTGCCTCGGTTTTTGGACTTTCTGTGCTCTGTTTAATCATTAAATCATCATCACTCTCAATCTTACCTGGGTCTCCAGCGTCTGCCTCACCTCACCCACAACCACTTCATGACATATAAACACTTTTTAATTACTTAATGTCTTATTATTCTGCTTTGCCACTTTGCACATTACATGCTTCATACACACTACAGTACTGCCAACATATCAGGTTACCAGAACACAACACACTTTCCAGGTGAAACAAATTACATTGTGTATTCAATAAATAAAGTGTTACCATCTTGGTAACACTTTATTTGTTGAGGTGTGCATAAGACTGACATGATACTGTCATAAACATGACATAACACATTTAATATATTTCTTAAAAGTGTATTTTGGTACTGTTATATTTAAGTGTGTTTAAAGTTATGTCAAAATTGGTACAACCATGCTTTTAGTATACTTTGTATACTTAATACTTGGTATACTGAAAATATACTTTTACAAATGTAAGTATATTTGAAATATACTTAAGTATTTTTTTCACTAGGGTAGCCTTATATTTATTTATAGTAACTATTTTTAGTGACTTTTCAGTGAGAAGTCATTAATATAGAGACAAAATTGGCAATAGCGGGGTGACTATTGTTAACTGTGCACACGTGACCTGATGGGTGGGTCAGTCGTCTCTCACAGCAGTGCAAAAGGGGACAGTGGTTGATTTTCAGGCCTTTGCAAAGATGAGATTGCTGATTTCCCAAAATTAAGGAAATCAGGAGTGATTTATTGGTGCACCATTACTAAAAAACCTAAAGTAGACCACTCCTTATTCTCATGAGGTCTTTTGAACTTCTAGTAAGGAAGATTGTTTTTGTTTTCAGGTATGAGGTGCAGTAATGGAGAGTTTCAAGACCCGGTTTGATTTTGCCAACCCTCTTATCCAAGCCCAGGTAAGCTGTAGAGTCTGGACATCCAAATAAATGTATGTATCTATCTATAAACTAGAGTTATACTGTAAGTATACGGCTTCTTATGTAATATAAACGTGCTGGATTAGTATATTTTAATTGTGCTATTGTGATTGAATTACATTTAATGTATTCAGAATGTATTTTAAGTATATGAGCATTACATATTTTATATATTAGTAGTGTGACAGTATTATCCAATTACACTTTTGGTGTAGCATAATTGCTAATATAGGACACACTTCAGTTACTTGATGTCTTTTTTTTATTCTTCTTTGCCACTTTTTGCATTACATGCTTCATACACACTACAGTACTACAAACATATCAGCCTAAATTATACACTGAGATGTAATTTATGAAGGATCAATTACAACACACTTTCTGGCTGACAAAAATTACATTAGGTATTCAATATATTCACATTTTTCAAGAGTACATTGCTAATCTACAATCACAGAATTGTACAAATTGTCAACATAATAGAAGTTTATAGACAACATGCTTATAAAAATTAGCACAATAAAACAAGTACACTTTAGAGGAAATGTGAAAAATATTTCACCAAGGACAGAGTATTATTTTAATACAATGCCACAGTATTCCAGTATTACTGCAGACAAACTGACATTTCTCCTTCCTAAGAACAGTGGGGATCATCAGAACATTCCCATTCACTGCACCACCACACTTTACAGAAACCTACAAAAGGAGATAAAACAATAGAGAAATTAAACAGAGGAAGTATTTGAATTTTTATAGAGTACAGAAAAACGGCAAAGGAAAAAGTATAAATTTCAATTTTAAGATGTTGTGGATTCGCTATCATCAGATGATGACTGGGACCGGCTGTCTGGGATGAAAAAACATTTCTGGACGACCTCTTTGCCTGTATGTCAGAAGTAGGAAAAAATAGTCAGCAATATCATAAAATCAGTTGATGTTGGCATTAACTATGAAGTTGTCATAGTTGTCGTCAGATGAGAGGCGGGGTTCACCCTGGACAGGTCACCAGTCCATCACAGGACCCTGAAAGCTAACACTGAATAAAATGTATGAAAGAGAAATGGTAGATTAAAAAGGGAAATAAATTCTGTCAAATTATTTTCAATATTTTGACGTTTGTTAAGCAATTAGTGTTGGAAACACTCCAGTTTTTGCTGTTGATAAAAATGTAGCCAGCTGCTCAGTGGGAAAAAAAAAAAAAGCCATCAAGACGATGTGGAGGTTCATCCTCAGAACTGGTGTGGTGATCTGGTGGAGCCAGAGCCTCTTCTGAGACAGGAAATGCTTTTACTGTACGTCTTATATATTTATACGTATTACACTTAATACTTAGTATATTTAAAATGTACTTACACAAATATACTAAAGTATTTTTTTTCACTTGGCATAAAGGGCAAAAACATCATTAAAAACCAATATATAAGGAGTCAGTCACTGAGCTGCCAAACAACAGCTGATAAACTACCAGCAGACAACTAATAAACTGATTGATCAATGAGGGAGCAGAAATATTGTTTATATGATAATTCATGTAGATGTTGTTTGTCATTGTGCCTGATAGATGTTGTAATTGACAAAGTAAAGCTGCAAACTGTTTGTGGCTACTTGGATGCAGTTTGTATAGTCTCACCAAAATCTGCTTATTTCGTCAGATGGTGAGAAATCTTGTTGCTGCTGTGCTGAAGGAAAAAGGCTCAAATGGGCAAATCACCCAGTCCTCCACCCAGGTGAGTTCCTAAATTATTTTGATTAGCCTTAAAGAGGTTTGAAATGCCAACGTCTAACCCAGTGTTTTTCAACCCTGGTCCTCAAGTCATATAACTATATGTAGATGCAAGTTTTAGGCATTTCCTAATGTAGCACACATGATTTCAATTGATGGCTAATTAACAGGGTTTTGCTGAATTGCAAGAATCTGAATTGGGGGTGCTGAACAGGGGAACATCTGAAACATGCAGGTCAGTGTGCCTTGAGGACCAGCGTTGGGAAACACTGGTAATCAATGTTGAGTCAATGTATTCTGTTTGACACATGCCTTTTTTCCCCTCCTCCTCATTGAGCTCTAGGTGAGAGCATTTTATTGTATGTATACAAGGCTTACCCTCATGGACGCTGTTCTTCCAAGGACAATAGATTGTTGTTCTGACAGCCAAAAAAGGAGTCAAATATGTTTACAGATCTATGCCTGTTTTCCTATATAAAATGCAATATTAATGCCACGTTGTTATTTTTAAGTTTGTGTACACACATCTTTGGAAATATGGCAATGTAAGATAATTGTGAACGACATAATACCAATCGTCTGCCAACAAAATTGTGTTTAACACCAGTGAAACTTTTAATGGCATTTTATGGTGTAGATATATCAGACCAAAAAGCGTACATGAATCAATATTGATTCCTTACCTTTGATTGAATATAAAATCAGCACAAATATGCATGTAGATCCACATTCAGATGATGGCTGAATCAACATTGATATACGTAGTGTCAGTTATGGCTGAAACCCTAACGTTGATTCATCATGTAAATCACCGACCATTTTCAATGTCATTTCAATGTCAGGCTTCAATGTGGATTCAATGTCTCTGCCTAATCATTTCAATGTTGATTCACCCATATTTTGCTATCTGAGTGATCTTTAAAAGGCCTGACCTGTCGATTCTGGTTAAATGTAGCAACAAAATCACTAAATTGGCAATAGTGGGGTGACTGTTTTTAGCCGCACACATGCAGACATGATCTGTAGGGCGGGTCTGTCAGTCGGCTGAAGAAAAGGGAACAATGACTGATTTTCAGAGATTTGCGGAGGTAGATATAATTGGTGAATAAGATCGATTTCTAATTTAAGTATTGGCTCATCACCCAAAATGAAGAAAATTACAGCAGATTTATCAGTACACCTTAGTGGGAATCATAAACCTCTTTTGTCTGGTGCAGAATAAAAATAAATAAATCTTATACCCACATCATGTTAATGTATATCTGCTTTTTGTACAGTGACATGGGAAGCCAAGATGCAATTGGAAAATTATGCTCTCATATCACCTTATGACACATTTAGCACTTTTGCATTCATGCTTAATCACCAGATAAGCATGGATGCTTATCTGGTGATAAGCATCCATGTCATAAGCTAGGCTGTCATAGATGTGCTGCACATGTAAAAATTCACAGATCTTGTATAATGCACTTAAGCTTTACTATACATGAGCTACAGATCTGACATGTTATGAATATCCTTCACTCACCTTGATATGGTGGATCCTTAAACTCGAAAGTGAAACTGACAACATGACCTGATTTCTAATAAATTTGGTTTAAAACTTTCTGACTCACTCATTGATTGAAATTGCAATCCAGAAGGTCAGTCAATTTCTTAATATGAAAGAAAACAAACAAGAGACAATTACACCAGTTGAAAAGTCTTGATGCAGTTGAGTACTGTGAATCCTACACACAGATCTTATATCAGTTTCTCTTTTCCAAGATATACCTTTCATGATTGAAGAAGAACAAATTATGAAAAATTGTTTATTTACATGTTTTCATGGCTTCTTTGTTTGATCTGACATGTTACATCTCAGGGCCCAGCATTGGAGGCTCTCTGGCAGCAGTGCTGCAGTGACTGCGCTCTGGTGCGTTCAACATGCTGTGATGCCGTGGTGCTTCTAGTGGATCAGGGCCATGCAGACCTGCAGTTCATTCTCAACAGTGTCCTCAATCTCCTGCCTTCTGCCAGGTACATAACATACACTCTCAGTGTCTTTTCCAGAGTTTTGTTTTTACGTTCACTATATGACAAAGTTTCAGTTCAGATAACTAAATTATTTTTTTGTTGATTTTTACAAGAAAAAAATATTTGTTTCTAAATATACTGAATGACTGTGTAGCTTACACATCTGACTCCAGAGGAATTTAGCTGGGGGGGCAGTGGCTTATTTTGGAGGGGCTAAAGGGGCACAGTAAACAGGATTTTAATTTAATATTAATACATAAACAAATATGTAGCCTTTCAAATAAATTATATTAATATAAAATAAACAGTAATTAGTAATTTAGACATGCTAAAATCAATCTACTCAAGTAAGTACAACATCGTATTAGGGCCACTGTAGGTGGGGAAAAAAACAGGGAGTACATTTCCATCAAAAGCTCAGACATTTTCTAGAAAAAAAAATCAAGAACATTTCTGAGCTCCAAAACTTAAAAAATTGCTACTCTTGCAACTTCTTTCCACACAAAAAGTTATTCAAGTAGAGTGACCAGTACAGCCCCAGAATAGATAAAAAAAAACTATGGGTAGTAGCTTATTCTGGATAACAAGCTTAACATAATCTATTGGCATGTACTTGTCATGATTTCGCTAACATTGTCTGCATCAAACAGCATTACTCAACTTACCGTATTTTCCGGACTATAGAGTGCACCCGTTTATAAGCCGCACACAGTACATTTGTAAAGGAAAAACCATTTTGTACATACATAGGCCGCACCTGTCTATAAGCCGCATGTGCCTACATACAGACGGTACACAGAAAGAGTTTTCAAAGTTTTAGTAATATACCTTAGCTTTTCTTTCCAAACAGTGCGTGTGACGCTGCAGTAACACAGCAGCAACACGGTAGTAGCACAGCACTAACAGGGCTGGTTAAAAAAAACATACCGGTGAGAGCCGTCTTCATCT
>CAEFZY010040134.1:0-22203 GCA_903066815.1 Brachyrhaphis roseni
TTTCTTCCATGGATGGACTTTGTAGCAATTTTTCTGTGTTGCCAGTAAATTGTAATACATCCTTTGGTCTTTGGTTTTAAGGAAAGAAACCTTCCTTAAAAATTACAAAAAAACAAAAACAAAAAAACAACAACAACAAAAAACATCCCTTCTGTAATTTTCCTGAAAATTTTTTAGAAGGTACAATGCAGATGGTGCACTACTTCATCCACATAAAGTAGTGCCCTCCTTTTATAGTTGAAACTAAAAGCCTATTTCAGCTTGAAGCTTGAGCTTTAAAATGACTGTCATAAAAAAAGAAAATTCTTTTAATAGTTCATACTTTGAAAATTATTTGGTTTTCTGGATTCAAGATATAAAATCTACCCTTTATTTTCTTGCTATTTCAATTATTTTAATTTCCAACTGGAGTACTAAAAGCCATCCAGCTGATATGAATAAATGGTCATTAATCAAGATGTTGCTTGAGATTAAAACATTTTGCTACAGTATCTATCTTCTTTGACAGGTCTAACATTTTGGCTCAAGAAGATCCAGTTGGATTATAAAAAAAGGAGCCTCTAAGTAACCTGAGAAAGAACTTTGTTTTTCTTATAAAAATCTTTCCAAAACATGGGTGATGAAACCATTAAACACTTTTAAGAAAGGTTGCTATGCTGACATTGATGGCCCCTGAGATAAGCGAGACGGGAGCACACTGGGGACAGATTATAAGAAACCCAACCCACATTGTCAGAGCCTTGCTGTCCAACTGGCTGTCTGAGAACTGGGGAAATTAATTCCTTAAGAATCCTCTTTGGCCAGCCATACGTCTTCCCTCCTCTCTCTTTGTCCATGGTGTCTTTTCCCTCTGTCAATCAGGATCAGAGCCAAGTCTTCCCACAATGGCTGCCACCAGTACTGCACCCTGTTAAGGTTACAATTTCCAAGCCCATTCTCCAACTGACTAATTAGTGTTATGGTTAGTTAGCATTTTTGGCAGCCTGCAGGTTCCCCGTGACATTATGTCTAAAGCAGTTGTCAAAACATTGGTTGAAGGAGCCGTGCTGGCCTGCTGGCTGGGGATGCTGGGGCAGCTTCACGGGACGTGGTGGAGAGGATAGCAGGAGCCAGAGAAATTGTGGGTGGGCAACAAAAAGGAAGAGATCCTGGCGTCTCAGGAAGGGCCTGACAGCCCCAGTCTCCAGGCTCTCTGCCCATAAGCTGCAGCAGGAAGCAGAAAGACAGGCATTAGCTGAGCTTGGCTGCAGTGACCTGCAGACTGCAACCCTTAACTTAATGCCCAGAATCAATCTTTTCTCTTATTTGCTGATTATATTTTTGATAGAATGCAGTGCACAAGCTTGGAGAAAGAGCAACTAAAACATTAAGAGAAAAAGAAAGAAACCTTCAGCCTTCTAACTTTATGAAGTGGACACTAATTTGCACCAGTAGAACCAAGACTGTGGAACTCCCAATCCACAGTCTGGATCGGGAGAAATGTCTAAAAGAAAAACATTTGTATTTTCTATTAAAAAGAAAACATTTCAACAAAAAAAACATTTCTTTTTACATATGCTTAGTTAGACAGTGTTGTACTTTAATTTTGTTTTGACAGTTTTATCTTCCTTACCTGACATTTCATGTACTCTTCTGTTTTATGTATTTCTTTACTGTAAAGTATGTGTATGTAATGGCTGCAATTACAGCGACAGAAATTTGGTAATGTCTTCATCACACAGCTACAATAGAAAATTGTATATTGTGAAATAATTGGTTTTAGTTTAGAATGAATTGATTTACACAATCATATAACATTTATCCTAAAATAAGTGTGCACATTAAGTGTGCATTTGACTTATTTCCAAACAACTCCAAGGTGCATACCATGACTTACTGTTCATGTGTGTAGCAGCATTAACTCACATTAATTAAAATTTTGTATCATGAAGATAAATAAATAAAGCTTTATTTAGTGTATACAAGTCTTCAACATTTCCTTCTGTTCTCCATATTCCTTTAAGACTCCATTCATGTGCTGTCCTTACTATTTTCTTCATTTTCTCCCTTTAAGGCTCGTGTATTTCATAATTCATAATATATGTTCTAAATTTTCTTTCTCACATTTCACATTTACCTCTTTTAACCCTTTTTTGCCAACAGATGACTTAGGGAAAAAAAAAAAAACAGGGCATTGTTTTAGGAAGGATGTTACTGATGGTAGCACTTCAAATCAAAAGTATGTTTTTTAAAAAATAACAGGGATGTGTGAAGCGTGGTGGATATTAGTTTCACAGCTGGAAAACACCATGTTAACTGATGGAAAGCTTAAATGAACTTGATTACTAACGTTGCAATTGTTACAAATTATTAGTAGCCACTAATTGCATTATTTGGTATGATGCTACATTTACGGTTCATTAGAAACTATAACTTTATTGCTGAAGTAACAAAGCTTTTCAGCTGTTGCATCCTCTTCCAATTAACACACAATACTCTCCACCTCTGTAAGAAGCCACAAAGGTTTACCTCTTACAAATGAAAGGAGAATGTAAACAAAATGAAGAAAAAACTAAAGAACACAGCAAAGAACATAGAGTGTTAGTGTTGAGTTATTCAAAAGGCCTCTTTTAATGGAGGTCATGTTGTGTCTTGTGTTTTATTCATTGTTCTGTGTTGAACAAATTAAAACAATAAACATCAGTTACTGTACTGATGATATTAAACCTTCACATTTATCACTTTAGTTACAATGTACCACCATATGCTCTGCCTAAAGTTTGACTCCTCTTGCCTCACTCTCAACCCAAACTCCTGCCTTTTTTCCTAAATCCAGTATTTATTTAAAATGAACAGTCTACCCTCATTGATTTATGACTTTTAAAAGGTAATGTTTACAGTATCCCTGCCAGTTAGTTGCTCCCAAGGTTACTCTTCTTTATAACTGAGTTTAACTTTCTTTTACAGAAGAACAGTACAATGCATTGGCAAGATATTCTTTATAAAAGAAAACATAATCTGTTGAATTTTTGGTTGCTTTTGTTTGCCATTTGCTGTGTAGATCAAAGTACAACATTCTGTTTTTCTTTAAAGTTTCTGGATATGCTCAAGTTATAATACTGAGGGTTTGGCCGAAACCCTAAAATTCCTTGTGAATAAAATTAGGAAAAAAGGTAAGCTGCAAATCAACGTTTCCATCCTTGTCCCATAGTGACTTTTTACACCAATCACTTCCAGGAAAAACAGGCTAACTGGGGAAAATGCAAAAGCTGAAGTTTCCGTACTTCTCAATCTTTTATCCATTTTGTCATATTACAATCTGAAACTTATATTTTTTTTTGCATGACTTAAGACATAACTTTCTAGAGTTTGCCACCTTTGTTCAGAAGCATTTAACTGGCAGAGCTTGGAAATAATTTCAGGAGCAGTATCTTGTTTTAATGAGGTTAACAAAACTTGTTATAATGAGATTTATATCTCATTAAAACAAAAATAAATCTTAGAATCCTAAGAAAGGTCGAACAGTAAACAGCAATACCACTTGGCGGTGGCTTGCACAGACAAAGTGGAGGGCAGGTGCCCAAGTGAAAAAATGGCCAACTCTTGTGACAAATGAAACTGCCAGCAGACATTTAATTGCATCACCTGCACAATTTTCTAAATCTCACTGCGAATTTCTCATACAAGAGAAATAAATACCTTTGTATTTGATGTTGTCTTCCATTAAACAGATTTTTCAAATAAAACAAATAATTTGATAAGTTTAAAACAGGATTTCAGAAGCCTGCACAGCGCCTGCCAAAATCTGCTGATGGCAAGGAAGGACATCTGAAATCAGAGGTTAGTGCATCCACAATCCAATAATTTGTCGTCTATAAACAGTCCAGAGTCATGCACAGGATGGTCTCAGGCAAAGGAAAAATCCAGAATATAATCCACTTGAAGGAGGGTCAATTATAGAAGACCAAAAAAAACTTTACTCGCACCCCTGTAAGGACAAGGAAAAGCAGTGGTCAGACACAGGCAGGAAACAGATGATCTGTCTTGGATCTTGAAGCATGGCTTGAAGGAAAATTCAATTGGTGAAAATGTTGTCAAAATAATGCAAACTTAATCTAATCACACACTTTAAAAAAAAACTATTAATTAAATTTTTTAGACCATGGATGGAGATCATTTTTAGGGTTTTTTTGTTTCCACCCCACATTTGGGAAGATGGTCCAGCTGCCCCGTTAGTCCAGTCACAACTGCTTTAAACTAAACTAACTTACTATTTAAGTATATTATTTACGTAGTAACTGAACTTGAGTTGTATTTTTCTGTGCAACTCAACTTACTATTTAAATTTAATTGATGTAATTGGATGCAATAAGTGGCACAAGATTTTATTTAAGAGTATTGGGGTGGAGAGGATTGAACACAAATGCAAGGCACATGTTTTTTTTTTTAACTTTATTTATTTAAAAAATAAAAGAAAATCAAGAATCATTTTCCTTCCACTACACAGGTCTGCAGTTTATTGTGCTGGTCTATTGAAAAAATCCCCCCCCCCCAAAATACACTGGAGTTTGTGGTTGTACAGTTTGAAAATACGAAATTATTGAAGGAGCATGTTTTCAGGGTGCTCTATATTAAAATGTTATTTTTCTGTACTAAGCATACATAAGGCTAAGCAGTCTGTATAAATATCAAGTGGGAAAAGAAGGTCTGGCAATGTCATTGGAATTAATCTTCTTTACCAGTGGACTCTAGTAGAAATCATGGGTTGTGCTGGAGCTGTCAAAAGGCTCTGGGGGGCAGGGTGCTCATCAACAATACAGAGAAGAGGAGATGGCTGAAAATGGCTTATAGGAGCACCTACCCTTGGGTCTCTGAGGGCCAGCCAGGCCCTGCAGGGAGAGTGATAGGCCTGTGCCCTGAGGGCATCAGGCCACAGATACCCACAGTGCTAATAGAGGCTTGGTGGGAAGCCCTGCTGTTTGGATAAAGTTTGCCAAAGTCTGTGTGTGCTTCTCTGTTTTTTCTTCAAAAGTATGAGCTAGAAAAGTGGTTCTATCTTTAACTGCATTATCAGTTAAAGATAATGCAGTTAAAGTGATTATTATTACTATGGTGATAATAATCACCATAGTGATTATTATCACTATGGTTTGATGCAAAGCAAAGTAGAGAGGTACATAACTACACACAAATACTCAGTGAGGACAGTACCAGATGAATACATGTATGAAAAGGAATAAATCCTTAAAAATTTGATAATTTTTTTATTTGCATAGTTTTTTCAGCACAGTGTCCTGCAGTGTACATACTGAAAAATTATCATGATGTCTAATGGAACCAGTCATCTCAAAGCATAGAGTATCTGTTTTGATAAAGAATCAGAATATACTCTGGACAGTCTCAAGTCTCAACTTGTAAGGCACAAAAAACACCAACTACTTTATCGTGCCAAAAAGACTGGAGAAGGGCAATAAATCATCTAGAAATATTAGCTTAGATTTTTTTCCCATTGCTTATAAGACATCTCCACAAACAGAAACATGATCAACCCTCAACATTTCCAAATCCTTCCCAAGCCAGCTCTTTCCTGGGTTACCTTACTGAGATTCCTATTCAGTTTGATTCCTGCTTTATTTAATTATGACCAACATTAACCAGGATCAGGCTGTCCAGCCTCAACGTGCTTTGAAACACTATTCCTCCTGAAGAGCTTTCCATGGAAAGTTACACCACCATCAGCCTTTCTTGTCTCCACTTCCACAAACTGCAATTACTGGAATATTCTTGTGACCGTGTAGTGAGAGGGCATGTTGGTTTGAGCCGCAGAGCTTCACAGTTTAATCTCCACTTCTGACACTGCTTTGGGGTTAGGAGTTAGAGAAATTTGATTTAAATCTGAAAGTTGCAGCGGATCGCCTGTGGATAACATTATCGTTGGGTTGATACTGTTTTTTGGTCCCTAATTATCTTTCGGTCCACGCAAGAATGACATTTAAAGGGTCTGTGACCATGAAAATCCTCTCCTGTCCAACCGCATCTCTATCAGAGCGGCGATACCTCCTCCCCAGAGCACAATGACTGAATACAATATATTGACTTTTAAAAAAAACTGCAGGGTGATTTTACTCGTGACAATGTAAAAGACAGATTTAATAAAAATGTTAGAAGAAATAAGTCAATGGATCAAAGTTACCCTCTTTTGCATTATTGTCATATTATCTTTTTAATTTGTACATTTAGAAATGTGGCCTTCGGTAAGCTTAATTTCAAGTAACTATCTCATTACTTTAAAATATCCAGAAAAGTACAAAAGTATTAAAGGGCCAGTATTGAGTGTTTTCCAGCCACAAAATTCCATTTTATAACATAGTCAAGTTTTTACAGTCTTCTAAAGGCTTTGATCTGGGAACACATACATCAACAGAAGCAAGAATAAGTAGAGATAGAAGCCTAAGAACACAGAAAAACTCAAATGATGCAGATTAAGAAACAGGAAACCTTATGAATTCTAAAATAAAGCAAAGCGCAAGACAGAGGTCCCCAAAATTACAACATTAACTGCCATGTCTCAGAGTACTGATTAATGTTATGATGAGATCAACAAGTTACCCCGAGGTTCTGGAATCATTGAATACCTGTATAGAAAAAAATAATCATGATCTTGGACGCATGCATTTTCATTCTCCAGAACACGTTTACCCTTAAGCTGACAGAACTTTAGAAGAAACCAATGTCAAAGTTTTCAATCATCAGGGACAGAGTGTTGGACAAAGAATGGCCAAAAATACAGTTTCAATTTCTTCTCCCATTCAGTTCCAGAAAAGTGTCAGACGCAGCCTTAAGCAGCCCTCCAACAACAACAACAACAAAAAAGTACCTGTCAAAGTCTTTCCTATCCATCACACCTGACATCTCATCTCTGGCCACAGGAGAAAACCATAAGCCTAATTTAGCTGTTAGGCATTTAGGAAAAACCTGCATTGCCATTCTATTCTAAATTTGAAATAGCAACATGTGCTGTTATATCAGACCATATCAGTTCTATGCTATATTTGTGGGCATAATGTGATGCAAAGTTGTCATGGAATCAAGATGTTTTTTTAACTAAAGAGCGTTTCCTCAACACTGATCCACATGGCAATGAATTTGCATGAATTTTCACACTTCTTTGACTGCTGCTAAATTAAATGCTTTTTTTCTAGAAAACATGGACTTTGAACAGCATATTTAATAGTGAGCCATTGCAGAGTTTGTAATAAGTCTCATTTGCTTCTGAAACTGCCCACATAACAAGCTGATAAGAAATGAAAGAGAAGTGCCGTTGCTAGTGAGAAAGAAAGTTGAGGGAATGTGGGGACATTGGGGTTTGGGGAATCTCTGACACTGTTAGTTGGTTTTCTACATGTGGCTTTTGTAAATCTTTATACATTGAAACCTCAAAACTAAAGGGCAAAAAAAGAAAACAGCTGTAAGACATTATACGGATTAAAGATTTACTTCGACAAAGCAAATGGATGATTGTGTGGCAAACAAACATATAGCATGCTTTTTTCTGTATTTTGTCTCTTCACATTCCTAGTACTAAAATCATGCTAACATTTATAAGTTTAACAAGAAACCTCTTCGTCCATTCCTTAATCTTCATATCTGCCTATGCTCTTTTGTCACTTGCATATTTTTATTTTACTCTGTACATTTCAGAATAATATGTTAAATAAGAACATTGACAAATGGCCCTCTATTTTTTTCAATGTCTGTTTCTCCTGCTAACCAGACCCACATAAACTTTGTCTTCGAATAGAGCACAAGGCATACAGCTGCATGTAGACATAAACTCAGAGTGTGTGTGCAAACCTGGGATGTAGTCTGACTAATAACTTTAGGATATTAGTGGGTCACATAGAAGCCATGTTTTCACATGTAGTGAGCTGAAGTCAAATAAACCAATAGTTTCTGTGCATTACCCTGGTAATCTGAATCGTTGCATTGTCAGAGCTAATAAGAATATTTTTTCAGCTGCTGATAAAGTTATAAAAATGTTTGTTTCCACTCCTCTTTTGTAATTGTTGATCTGTAGAGTTTGGTATAATTACCTGATGTTAATTTGTTTGACCATGGAGGTAAAAACACAGATGAAAAAAATGAAAAGGAAGTAAAAAAGGCTGCAGACTTCTCTTGAAGTAAGTCTCATGGTTTGAAGTTGAGTCAAGGTCTCCCCAGGATGAATTGATGAGTAACCCTCTCAGCCAGAAAAAGGCAAAGGAAGGAGGGGGCCTCATGGAACATCAAGGGATGGATAATAGGAGATAACTGACTTAAACAAAAACCTCCCAGTGATTACAAATTCCTGTATGTGAGACAGCATGCTGAAGACTCCAAGGAGCGGTATAGCTACTTGCTTGACATAGTCTACCACCAGCGTAACTAAAGTCATCTTAAAGTGGGATATAAACAATGTGAACTTGAGTTGAAACAGAGTTACATACAATTGAGTTATCCACTAATTCGTTGAAGAGTTGCAGGGATCTGTTTATCTCCAGGACCGCCTCTAGTCCGCCTCTAGTCAGATGGCATAAAGCAGGGTAATGGACATGTGACCTGTGATGTATAGTTTTTGACAGGAGGGAAGCCAACGTACCTGGGGCGAGCAGAAGAACATTCAAACTCACCACAAATAGGCCCCAGCTTGGGTTCTTGCTCCAAGTGATCTAAAACTGGTGAAACTTGATATTTTATGCTAATTTTTATCTGAACTCCTACTGCATCTGGACACAGCCCAGCGAACTTGGTCAAAAATGAAGAATTGCTTTACTCTGGCCCAAAAGTAACATTTGGACTGACTAGTTGAACCAGTTGGTACATTTTAGTATACACCTCTGTATCTTCTACACATAATATTTAGCTAAGCGAAAGCACAAAGTGGCACAGTAAAGTTTAATGTAAGAGGACCTACATGGATATAGATGACCAATATTGTCCCTCACAAAACTCTTCTTGTGTGACAACAGCTGAATTTTATCCACATGTCAACACATACAGACACTCTGTTTGTCTTGAGAAATGCTGCATGCAACAATGTCTACACAATTCTTTTCCCCCTAAGTTTTTTTGTTGTTCTTGTTAGGTTTCTGCAGCCCAGGGGGGCACGCTGATTCCATTTGGCCCTTGACAAGCATGTTATAAAGCTAAGAGAGGAGCCAGTTTTACTGGAAGTTTGCTATTTCTTAGTGTGTGTGCTCCAGAAGCTCTGCGATGGGTTGGATTGTCAGCCACTTTGAGATTTAGATGAAGTAAAATCTGATTTCCTCATAAAAGTATCTTGCTTAAATTGTAAATCTGGCCTTGGTTTCTTTTGTCTGGATTGTGATTTGGCGGTGTGGCTCTGGAAGTTGATTGGGAGGTTAAGTTATTTTTTGTTGATTCCTCTATAGTGTGGTCTTATTTGTTGGTGTGTTCTCAATCTCTATTTACTACCTGGCTTCCTTCTCTTTGTTCTTTACTTCCTGTTTTCTCTTGATGCCAATGAAAATGACATCAGGGTGAGCTCTGGTCATTTTCATTTCTTCATGTAAACATCAGCATCAGTTAGTTCAAAGTTCTTAAAAGTGTGAGTTGCACTACTGAATGAATTCATATGAATGTTTTCATACAAAAAAGTATTACGAAAAACACTGTCCCACATTTGGCTTCATTTCATTTGAGATACAATAGAGGAGCAGAAAAGATGGTTAGTAAGCTCCTTAACCTGATTAGAAAGACTATCATTCACTCTAAGTCTTATTACTAAATTTGATTAAGTAAGTCAGCTTGAATGCTTAAAATACTAACAACCCCTTTATCAATCTTAGAGGTCAAACATTAAAAGGACAGCAAGTGAACATGCTTGACACTGGTACATGACAGATAAATTGCATTAGTAGCAATATGCTTGTTGGCCTTTTGGGAAGTGTGCTCACAGACTGAGCGTTCATTTCTCTCCTTTGTTTCTCAGTGCATGCTGTCAACAAACAAACCTTTGAATCGAAACAGGGCTTTAGCTTGAAGGAAGGTAATGGAAATAATTAGGGACTTCATTTTTCAGTGGTCGTGCAAGCAGACTTGTGAGTGTGTGTGTCTGTGAAACCTACTGCATGAGGGCGAGATGCTGTTTTGCACATGTGGGCCGCAGTCACGTTAGGACAAAGAATTCACATGTGTCCCACACACATCAGCATAATCATAGAGTTTGCTTGCTTTAAGGCACAGCAGTGTCCTTGGTTCAAGTTCTTACTCATAGCTCTGAAATGTTTTAATAGGAAACTGAATGAGATTTTGTTCAGAGGAGACTGACACTGACAATAGTACGCTGATGCTAGCGCTGTGTCACTTCTACCCTCTCGCTCCCTTTGTGCCTCTATGTGCTGACAGACTGATGGGCAGCCATTGTTCCACATCTGAATTGAAGGAAGGCAAACCATGGCCTCTCCCCTGCTCTTCTGCTTCCCTCTTTTACTTTACTGCCCAACGCTCTTGATCTGTCTCTTTACTACTTCATTGTTTCTCCTGTTTTCTAAATGTACTTTTTTCATTCTACTGATCTTCTCCATTTGCTGGCCCACTTAACTCCTCTTTGTGTAAATTTGTCCTACCCTTAATCCTTTTTTTGTTGTAACTTCCTTCCCCCTCTGAACATTTATTTTTCCAATTCTGTTTTCATGCTGTATGTATCCATTTAATCTGGTTTGGGCTTGGTAGGTCACATTTCTTCTCTTGTGTTAGTTAACTTCAGGTCCATTTTTGTTGATTAAAACTGTAGTCAATTTCATGACATTGTTCCTCTCTATCTCTGTTTTTACCTCACTGTTGTTTCATTGTTAACTTCAGATGGTAAATATCTGGTCCCAAACTTCTCCAATTAGTGAATGTAGAAAACTAACTTATGGCTTTCGGTGAAAGAGTGAGCGTCAAAGCTCAAAGGAAAGTTTTCTCTTGTCTGGAAATGTTATCCTCCATGGTTATATTCTAAAATTTGCTAAATATCCAGTGATCTTAGAGATCCCTCTCATTGAAACATACAACAGTCTCTGTAGGGTCTTAGAGGGTAGTCTGGGCTGCATAAAGAACACAATCTGTTTCCAAATATGCATGAAGTTCCACAATTTCACAAAACATCAGTGGTACGATGTTAGTGATTTAAGGAGGCTGGTAGAAGTAGTGATAGCTTGGCATGCATAACATCTGATTCACATTCATCCAAGTGACCTTGTCATCAGAGTTGAAAGGAATGTGCATAAAGGCCTCGTACCATTTTATAAACATTTATTGTGAAGTCAAATGCTACGTATTAAGTCACCTAAAAATGCAATTTATGCTCTAAAAACATGCCTTAAAAATAAAGTGAAGCCAACAACACCAAGAAAGTAGGCTTGAAAGCATTTGCTGCAAAAGTTCCCTAGGGAAGAATAAAGGAATTTCACTTCAAGCCCATTAGATAACTAAATTGGATTACAAGTGACACATAAGGAGGTACAACTCTCCACTAGTCAGATACTTTCATTTTATTTATCCAAAATTTTATGATCTTTTTATCATGTCCTTTTCATTTTGTGCTAACCTGAGGTATTGGAGCCAGTTTTAAACCATTCATATCAGAGAGCAAAAATAAAAAAGTAGTCTAAGACAGAATGTTTTCAGCTGTCATTCTCTTTTACTGCAAAATCAGTCGGGCTATTCCTTAGTGTGAGCAGTTCCACTTGGATTACTTGATACAATATTGAATACGGTACATATGGTAACAGCTGCTCCCAACAAGGTAATGGAGTCTCAGAGGAGAACTTCTTTATGCTTCCATCTTCTGCTGTTGATTTCCAACATCAGTCCACTGAGTGGCAGTATTGGGTCAGGAGTGAGACAAAAGCAGATTGCTCTTCCATGCAGTAGTTCAGTCACAAGGGGCATGCCCTGACACACAAGTACTTACAACCCAGTTGGAAAGACAACTGGAGAGAATATGAAATATTCCCAGGCACACACATGAAGAAACAAAACAATCTCCTCTACCTCCGACAGCAGCAAGTGACACTTTATGATAACACTGGTCTGAGGGGAGGGAGAATGTTGACTTAACCAAGTGTCTGAGAATGAAAGGTGGAATGTCCCTCACTCACTCACAAAAAAGGTCAAAGTGGAGCAATCAGAACAGGCTTGCCTCTGTCACGGCCTTTCTCTGTCACATGTTATTTGAACATTTTAAAAGGGTTAGAATTTGAACAAGTTGGTATTTTCTTTCCAAAAATAATGGTCTGCACATTAAAAGAAATATATTTTGTTTAAATTATTCAATCTAAAGTGTACAACAATACAACTTGTGTCTTTAAATCTTTTATTTTCTAACTTAAGCTTTATATAATTTTCTTCAGTAAGAACTCTCATCAAAGTGATGGATTTTGTAACTTCATAAAGTATTTTATGTTTACTTTTATTTAACAATCAGATGCCAAACAAATGATTGTTGTTATATCTACATTCTATCTTTTTTTTTCTTCTGATTTGGTAAAGGATTATTTTCATTTCTCACAATATTTCTGAATTCACTTAGCTTTCATTCATGAAGAATGGAGATGTAAGGCTACTCCTGGCAATAGAAGCACATATAGTATACATTTACTGCAGACTGAATATTATTAACTTCTGAAAGGCTCAAGTTGTAAATACAATATAGTGGTGAAATTCAGCTACAAGACTAATGTCTGTTTTTACATATTGATTTATGGCTCGGTGACAGCGTTTTCAGTAGAATTTATTATCCATGTCTTGGATACAAAGGCTCAGAGGGTTTGGTGATTTAACATAAGTTTTGCTTGTGTTGAAAGAGCGTACAAGAAAATCAAGTCACTGTGCATCAAACTTGGTGTGTTTGGGCTGGATAGCCATCAGCATAGTTTAAATCCAAAAATAGTCTAGATTTGTCCTCAGTTGAACTGCTGCATTTTTCACATATGTACACTGATAATCAATAACCTAAAGATTATTACCTTGCCTTAATAACTCCACAGCAAAGATAAAGACTTATCCAGTTGTACATCAAGAACAATCCCATGAATAATCCCATGCCAATATATCACATAATTTATTACTTTAACAGCAACTCTAACTCATAGACCCTGCTATAATTAATGTCATGAAATTTGACTGGAGGTCTGAGATTACTGTCAGGTGTGGAAAATGGATTACTTCACAGTTTATTCTGGAGGATCTCAAAATATTTCCCAGCCAGAAGAGACATATAATTGTTGCCCTGGCGTGGGACATGCCCACTGCTTTTCAAGTTTAATTTAATTTAATTGGTAGGGACAAAGGACATTAATGAACATTTCTGTCAAGTGTATCCAAAATATAGTTTTCTCAGGCATATTCCATATCTCATGACCATGGGTAAATGTTCGAACATAGATGGACAGGTAAATCTAAAGCATTAGATTCTGCCTCAGCTCTTCTCTTTTTTTCACAGAGCAGCACTTTCATTACCGTTGATGAGGCCCTAGTCAAAATCCGTTTCCCACCCAGATCCTACAAACCCTTTTACAGTTGATAACATGGCCTTAGACTTAAGGGACCTGATTCTCCCCTTCTTCACACTCAGCTTTGAATCATTCACAGCGTAGTTATCACATTATGTTGTTTGTAAAGTGCCTCAAGACGACATTTGTTGTGAATTGGTGCTAAAGAAATTATCTAAGCTGAACTGAATTGAATCTGGAAAACGAAGAGACCCTGAGGTTCCAATACCGGAAACCTTCCTCTCCATGAGATCTCTTCCAACGAACACCACAAACAACATTTAGTGACAAGCAGGAGCACTAACAGAATCCAACCTACACTAGGAATAAGATTAACTTGATGTCAACTATTTAAAGCAAATGCTTTTTGTATTATAACCAACCTGGTTAGCCTAACTTTCACCCTAGTTATCAGAGTCTACCTTGTTTATTGAGGTTGCATTCATCAACACAATAACCCAACAAAAGTCCTTGTGTGTCAGTAGTCTCCTTCCGAACCATATCCGTTCTGCCATGGTTGCTGCTATCCCTTTCTGAGTCATGGAATGGTTTTCCAGAATTTCCTGAGGTCACTTCAGAGTCATTTTCCATAGCCTTTCTCTAAATTACCTTCATGCCCAAGTCTTTACTTCTACGACCACAGAAACCAAAGGCATTCTGGTCTACCTGCCAGCCTTTTCAAGACTCCCCAAAGATAACTAAGCCCTGAAGACCTTGTGTTTCAGTTTGCAGCTTCTATCACCGCTAGTGTCCATTAATGACCTAAAGATCGCAGCTCTTGGAAACCATATCTTATGTTGGAGACATAACCCATTCACAATCCGACACCTACCTTCAAACATGAGAAATCATTTTGTAGGGTTCTTTCCCAGCTAACCCTTACCACTAATTTGCACTTAACAGGTCTAATATGCAGCAGCCATGTAATCCATCAACCATTTGTCTTTTGTTAATGGCTCAGTTTCAACTCCACCTTCAAAGTGTTTCTCTTGTGTAAACTTGTGTAAGTTAATAAATTAGAAGAACAAAATAGAAATCATTATGTACAACACATATAAGGAAAATACAACTATCTCTTTCTGAGTGTTTAATCTTTTGAGGCTGCATAGAGCTCTGTCCTAACAGCAGGGTTCTCATGCTTCACAGCAGTGCGGCGCTAATTTCAAGTAAAATTATTCCCTATTTTTGTTTTAAAAGCAAGATGAAAGCAACTAACTTGAATAATAATATGCATTTTGATCTAAGAAAGTAAAAACATCAATTTTTGTAATGTGAAATCATAAATACCTTTATCTAAAAACAAACTCCATAGAAGAAAATGCTTTATTTTGTATGTATCTATAGTTATTGACTGATATTCAACTGTAAACAGTGACGAGAGGCAATTTACATATTTTTTCTAAATACAAAATGACTTTCTGTGTTCAAAAGTCTTCTTTTGGGGCTCATAACTTGCTAGACATCCTGAATCCTATTACCAATCGAAAATGTGACAACAGGAGTTCTGAGTCAATACTAAAGACTGTTTGAAACCCTGACATAAAAGTTCACATTGGACTAAAATGAGGTTGTAAATGATGCAGAGGTGTTTAATGTTAGGTGGAGCTATTGGTTGATACTCAAGACATTTCCAGGGTAGCAGTGTTGAAGTAGAAGCTAGATTCCAGATGTGGTGTGGGCAACCTGCCTGTTGGGGCATGAACACAGGAGCATCCCCCTGACGCCAGAGTTTAATGAAAACCAGGGGAATCTCCAGAGTAATGAGGGGAAAGGATGTGTGTTTCTATCTGTGCGTGTGCTAATTTGTCAGAGGAAGAATGTGTTTTTATTCACATTTTTAGCGGGCACAACACACATCTGCATGATGGAAGCACTTGTGGTCTTCTCCCTGTCTGCTGATTTGTCATCCACTATGTAGAGAAGGAATTAAACCCTCAGGATTATTGATGATGCCTTTTGGGAAGTGACTAAATGCTGTTATTGGACACATGTCGTCATAGTGGGCTGAGCACAGTATTAAAGAAAGCAACCAATGTGAAGTATGAAATTTTCCTAAAATTGTCTGTCTGATTATAAATCAGAATGTGTTTATACAATAATCACGAGGTCAGAAGACATTTACTGCATCCCTAATGATGTTTTTTTTCCAATTCAAAGTCTTGCTGATGGAGCCTTATGAGTCTCTGTCAGAAGCAATCAAGAAGAGTTTGCAGCTTTTCAGCAGAGACTTACAGACTTTGTCATAATCTCCAGGGCTTGGTGCAATTTAAAACTCCCTCCTTTGCCCATCACTATCGGTTGAGGGCTTTGGTAGGTTAATGGTATTTCACCAACTTTCTTTTAATGCATTTTTCAGTCTTTGATTCACACACCAGTGAGTTCTTTTTGCCGCCTATCCATACTATCTGAGGGTACATCATGTCCTGGCGTTTATCAATTAATTGCACACACCTCCTGGGTGCTATTCTAGACCACTGAGATTTTTTTAGTGAATGAGTGATGCGTGCATGTCTTCTCAAAGTTTCTCGATAGGAAAGAGTAATTACTTACGGGAAAAGCTTTGACCAGCTCCTGTGATGCTGGCGACTCAGTGCAGGGATGAGCTTAAGTGGCAGGAGCTTATATTAGTGAGCCATTTCTAAACTCTGTATAACAGATTGTAGAGTTTGTCGAGCTAAAATAAAAAAGAAAGCAAAAAACAAGGACTCCTCTGGTCTTTTAAATTACGATAATAATGAACCAACATTTTGTTACTTTTTATAGGACTGACCTTTAGACATTTTACTGCATAAAAAGCGGGTAAAACCCATTTTAATGACCCTCAAGACGTCCATCAAATGGCCTAGGAAACCATATAAATGCAACATGCACAGAAAAAGGACCCGTCTCAGCTAAATGGAATGCACTGTTTTGTTTTTTGGTCACATCTGTGCCTTTTCTTCCGTGTCAAAATGTCTGCTGTCAAAATACAGAAATGCAGTGAGGTCATCAAAAAATACAGCATAGTGAACTAACGTGTAAAGGTCTCAGACCTGACTGAAACTCATACTTTATTTATTTTATCATAATGAAGGGTGTGGGTTACTGCAATGATGTGGTTTAGTTTATTATTCAGAATTTCCTTTTCAAATTTGGTTATTTTTTTTTCTTCTTCTGCAAGGCAACCCACAGAGGATGTGGATAAAAGCTAAATGCACTGAATTAGAAGGTAGTAGTGCTTTCAGAAAAAAGTAGGAAAATACGTTATGTGTCAATGCTTTAAAAATGTAATCTAGTTACTGCTAATCATATGTGTTTAAAAAAAAATAAAATGGATTTGGATTTCCTTTATTCAGCTCAAGCATTAGAAAAACAAACAAATCACTGCTTCAGACAATTTTCATAGGTAAATATTCAGAAGACATATTTGAAGAGAGCTTTACACCTCTGAAAAATAATGAAAATGCAGGTCTTATACTTATTTTTAGGTTTAGGTTTGCTGAGTAAAATTGCTTGCTAACTAAGCTAAGTTTGATAATTATGAGAAATCCTTGACAATAACCCAAAATGTAATGTTAAGATTGGTTAAAATGCAATTTGTTGAAGAAATCAGTAACCATGAGGAAAAACATGCCTTTTCTTCAATGATCCAATAAGGGGGCAAGGGGCAGAGATGATGAAAATAAGAGAAAGCTTAAAATTATCCAGGCACTCAGATGAATCAGCTGACTTTTTTGGTAAAATTGACACAATTGCATAATGTTGCAACTAAAATATTCCTGACAAGGTTTTTGTTTAAAAGAAAGATATGCAGCACCCGTTATGAGCACTGACCTACATAAATAATTCACAAAGTGCAAATATAAAATAGCATAAAACTAATCACCTTCAGCTCAGTGAATTCAACATCCCATACCTTGCTGAAGGAAAACCTTGCATCTTTTTTGCCCAATGTATTTTTCCTACTGTAAATCTTTAATGTGTTGTTTACCATGCATGCAATTTACATTTTAAAGCTGAGCTCATGTTAGCTAATTCTGGTTGACTGTGCAGCATGGTGCCCTGTGAAACCCTGCCTGCCCTCTTACTGATAGCTGTTCTGGGTGAGGGCATCAGTTGATGCTTAAAATGCAAATGTATTCAAACAAGCCCAGGGTGAAGTGCAGTTTAGCTGTTTCTGCATTTGCTTTAGAAGTGTGAAAATATGGCAGGGATGTGCAACTGTGCAGGAAATATCAGAGGATGACGTGCGGTCCTCTAAAGGTCTTGTGGAGACTACAGTCTGATAATATATATAATGAAGCCTGCTGTTGTAGATGTGTGTGAATGTTACATGGTTTTAGCCGTACTGTAAAAAGCTGGTGCTGAAATTTAAATTGTTGACATATGCTTCAATACACAGCTGACAGCAATTATTGCACTTGGCTGAAATAAATAGCAAACAGACCACTGCAATAAACATCTAACTCAGAGGGTTCATGCAGGTCTTTGTCTCCACTAAGCATCATGGTCATTCTCCTGTTTTTCTGCAGGGCAGCTTTAATGATGCAACACCTCAGTTCAGCACAGGCTTGTACTGGATTATTTTTATTACATGGATGTGTTCTCCAACCCAAATTGGGACCCCTGGACATATAACTCCTCAAATAAGTAAACATATATCTCTTAGCAACACCTAATACATAATAGTATACACATCCTAGTCAAACTTGCTCATGTGCTTTAATCTATTCCTGCTGGCTATTTGGTATTTGCAAGGGCTGTTGAAAAATAAGTGTAGGTGCCAAGCAAATGGTTTATATTGATTCTTCTTTTAACGACGTACATTGAAAAGTTAATCTTTAGCTGTGGTGACAGAAACAAGGCTTGCTTAGCTTCAGGAGATGCTGGCAAAGACTAAAGATGAAGCAGATTCAAATTTAAATGGCCATATTAATTGTAGACGAGCACATTTTTTTAAAATCCTGAAATGCATAAATCTTTCATTGCAAATTAAAATCTAACCCTTAATAGAAATACTTATTAAATAATACTTTGAACATAATCACTAGGTGAAAAATTACTGTCACTCTTATGTGTCATATTTGCACCATCTTTTAACATCCTCTCATGTATTGTTCTCTTCTGCTCAGACAACAGACTTTCTACAAGCTTTAGGTCTGGTGACTGGGATAACCATGGAAGAATTACGTTCTCCTGTCTAGTCAATACATTTCATATGTTTCTGGCATTAACAAATAGCAGGTTTGCATATAAATAGTGTATAATGACTGTCATGTCAGTAATTGTGTGAATGGGGATGTTTTAATCAATTGTTACTCAGCATGACAGTTTCTACATGTGTTAATCTACTTGAATATTTTTTTTCTTTCTTCGTTTTTATGCATCTGAAAACAATATTTTAGAATTTTTTCATAATTCTTTTTTCATAACTTTACCAGGAGTGCCAATGTCCAGAGCTAAATACTTAAGAAATGTAGCATGTAACTATAGGGAAATGTATCAGTAGTAATATTTTTCTTTAGATAGAGTTCAACTGGGTTCAAAAAGTTTAAATAATTCCTGTATGAAGCAAAAGCGGAGCTTACCAACCGCCCTCCAACCCCTAAGGATTAACCCTCTACATCCCATCATTTCAAACAGCTCAAAACGACTAGTATGGGAGTTCGAACAAGCCCCAGAGTCCATATTGCCCAAAGGGAAACCCCTGGAATAAACATGTCTGGATTCCCTCATCTGGCTCAACTGGGTTGTATGTTGTCAAAAGTATATCACATCTATGTCAGTGGTGAGTTAAAGCAGAATCCTGATGACAGCGCTGCTCCCTGGTCCACATCGGGAGGGGTCATTTGCAGGGTTTCTTCAGTTACTTTTGTTAACTAGGTTTGAAACATTTATATGTTTATGATGCAACAAGAATAAAGCCAAGTACAACCTGTGCCTTATTTAGTTTATGCTTTCTTTCAAGCCAATTCAATGAATATGGTGTGCTGATTTTGACAATAAAATACCTGAATTAATTGCTGATCAGTTTGTTTCTTCTATATTTATAAGCACAAAGGGTTCCTGCACAGATCAGGACTCATGAAAGCTGCGGATATGCTCGATTAAAAAAAATAAATAGGCTCTCCAACTCCAAAGAATTTTGCCTGGCTGATATTTCTTAAAACTTACTCTCTCATTGCAATAAACAGAAAATGTGCCAACACTTAAGTCATAATAATAATGCCAGATACTCCATGATTAATTCTGCACAGAAATGGACATGGCCATCCTGATAGAAGTGATAGAAGTGAAGCTGCAGAAGTGCCTTGAACTGCAGTAACCTCTCCAGCTAATAAGCACTGGCTCGGAAATCTTCCGGGTCCCAATTCAAATGTGTTAACTTCTCTCATGAAATGGTAACTTTTCCAAAAAGCCATTATGGTACTTGAGCTAAATTTGCTTCTCCAGATCTGCACTTGCATCCAGCAAAATATTTTTTGTTCCAGAATACTGCAATTTGAAACTGTTCATTTCTCTCATAAAATACAAAGTTTTCTCAGAAGTCATTGCGGTATCGTAAGTGAGATTTACTGCTCTTAATCAGTCTGCATGGAATCTTTTTTTTTTTTTTTTTATAAATAACTCCATAAGTAACTGGATATTAGACATCAAAGGTACATATGTGTCAAATTGAAAATGGCAGCTCTTCTCTTTCATCCTTACACTGGTACATCTGTTTTCAAAGACAACAGCAGAAAGCCGGGTGAATGCCAAACGCTACAATTTACAATTTCTTTAAACAAGGTACAATTTGGGGTTATAATGGGCTTGTCCACTAAATTAAGGAATTCTTTAATGACTGACGTTAGACTGCCTAATTAAAGTTTTTAAGAAATATTGAGATATACGCTATTTTTTACACAGCTTTAAATTTGTATAGCATTTACAATTTTTCTTTAATTTGTAAATAACTTCCCTACCAATCTGAGTGTTCCTCATCCTTTACATAGTGTTCACACTGAAAGAAGGATAGTTGACTTCTATAGCTTTGTGTTTATCAATGATGTGACCTTATCTAAACTGTGCTCTCACCAGTGCCCGTGGTTGGGAAAGCTGGGCAAAAGGAGTTGAGACACCTATCATTACAGTTTATGATGTTCAAAGCAAAGCATAATGCTTGTAAAGGGTTAGAGCAGGGGTCTTCAACTCCTGTCCTAAAGGGCGTGTGTCCTGGAGTGCCTCTGCTTCAACAAAACTTAACCAAATAATAAGCAAAGAACTTGGCTGCACTGAGATGATTCAGTCATTTTTGATTAAGGTATGTTGGACCGGAAGCATATCTAAAAGTTGCAAGACTCCTGTTCTCAAGACCTGAATTTGAGTACCCTTGATTTAGAGCAACGTTTCACTTTAAACTATGAGGAGACACAATTAACTGGAACTGCATTTACATAATGTAAATGAATTGGGATATAAACAGAGTAAATATGATAGTGTTACTACTTTAGCAAATTGCTGTAGATGAAAATACATTAGCAGTAGTAAGAGATGAGTTTGAGGACTGAAGCTGAACATGTTGAGTCAGATGAATTAAAAAACTCACAATAAGGAGTTTCCAAGGATAAGGGCAAACAAACCACCTCGGGATCTACTGACAAGAGACACATGGGGGATTTGTGAAGTGCAGTAAGACTCCTCATCCTTATCACCAGAAGAGAGAGTGGTTATAAACAGAAAAAAAAAAAAAAAAAAACTTGACCATTTTACACTTATCTCATCAAAGTTGTAAGTACAAAAGTCTGCAAAGTCACTTGCTTGCATTTTTGAATTTGATAATGACTGGGTTATTACTTGCAACAATGAGTGGCACCATAATTGTGTGTCCTGTTTTTATCATACTGACACTCTTTCTCTGCTGCTCTGCTTTGCAAACACAGTCATCCCGGATTGCTTTCCCCCCTATGGTTGCTTCACTGTTTGCTCATTCAGTCAGCCATAATGTGTTGTGTCTAAGAGGTTGGACATTTAAATAACTATAATAAATCACTTAACACAGATACACAGCACAGTGTACTGATTTCATGGGGTCCTATGTTTTCACTGACATTGTTATGACAGGCTTAAATCCATCCATTTGGTTCCATGAGGCAGGTGTAGTAAAAGCTGACAGTTATTTGCTGATAAAGTATCTGGTCCAGCATTTCATGCATGCATGTGGTGTTATCTGACCACCTCTGGACACGATCGTACTGTCTTCCCAGCTCTGTGTGAGTCTCTCTGTGTCTCTCGCTGTGCCTTGGGTTACAGGGTAACTCAAGCTGTGTAAGTCTGTGGCATTCCTCAACCCCCAAGAGGAATTTGGCTCCATGTCATTGTTTTCATCAGTTCTGTGCATTTAGATGTTGCGTGGGTGTATGGGTGTGTCCCATTCAGGGATAAACTTGATTCCAACCAATTGCTGCCTGTATTTCTCTGTGACAATGATTCATTCATGTTTTACAGTAATAGATGCAGGATGTTCATGGTAAATGGTAAATGTCAACAGTCTGGCTTAGTGCAACAGCTTACATCCTGGATATTTCAAATTAAAGTATGACCTGATTTTCATTTTCTTTTACAATACTTGCTTCCGACCCTTTACATTTTTCCTTGACCCTTCCTAGATTGAAAACACAGTAATAATGGCTCTGGATTCTGTTATGTGTAATTGTGTGTAAACCAT
>CAEFZY010040136.1:0-37947 GCA_903066815.1 Brachyrhaphis roseni
GGGGCTTGTAAATATAATGGTCACATGACCATAATTTTGTTCCATTGCCTAGATATAGGGGGTGTCTCACATTACCCAATGTCTCACAATACCCCGCTCTCCCCTACAGTCAGTGGGTAGAAAGATGCCTGAGGTTCATTTCTAGACTTGCTACCCACCATACCTGATCAAGGGCTGCACAAGACAAGAAAATCCTGTGACGGTGATATTATTGGTGAATATGATAATAAATACTGAGATATATCCACATTTTCCTCACTCTTCTATCTCATCTGAGCTCTGAAAGCTCTCCGTATGACCTTTAGCATCTTGGGCGCTGTCATCTTTGTCAGGTGTGGGCATCTAATGAAACCCCATCCAACACGCTCAATATTACACTGGCATGCAAAGCATGAACTCATGGCACTTGGAATACATTTCAAGCAGTCTGTCCATCCATCTTTCCATCTATCTTTTCATCCATCCGTCAACCTATGCTTGCTTTTCCATGCCGGGTCGCCAGGGGTTGAATTTTAGTTTTGGTTTGAAATTCTTCACCAGAGCTTTGGCCCTAAAATTAAACTTTAAATTAAGTGAGCCTTTTCAGTTGACAGCTTGACATTTATCAAAGAGACCTGAAAGTGATGATTTGTTTACACCTTCATAAGAAAAGCAATTAAATACGTCCTCTTGAGCAAGATCTCTGTGAAGATATTTGTGGAAAAGGGAATAGAATGTCTTCACAATTTTTGGATGATCATTATAATGTCAAAAACATATGTACTTATGAAATTTTGGTGTAACACTTTTATAAAATACAAAATAAAAAATGCCTGTGTCTATTTATCTAATCTTATTTAAATGGATACCCTTCTTACAATTTAGTTATCAAAAACAAACTTCCTGGTTGAATGAAAACAATTTTAAATCTACCAAGTGTATGACTTTTTGCTTAACTGCATGTCAGTGGGGGTTCGGCTTCGTAGGATGCGTTTAAACTCCGTTCAGCAGATCAGTTGAGTTTAATGACCTCGCTGAAAACCAATGTGAAATGTAACAACGTATAATTGTGCCAACTTTGGTTTCCTGCTGCTGCTGCTGCCTTTTATTTTTAAAACTATGCCTTGCTTTTGTTTCCACTCAAATTCCTCTTGTACACATCACCTCCTGCTGTTTTTGGACAAAAAACAAAGAAAACTCTCAGGAGCAACTGTGGAGAGAGGGAAGGACGGGTGAGGGGGGCACTGTTGCTTCAACAGGGCTATCATCATTCAGCATGGCCCTGTGTTTGTTTGAAGTCTGAGGTTTTCTCCCTGACTTTGATCCTTCCATCTGTCTCACTGAATCTGACCAATGTTTCTCTCAGAGTAGATGTAATGTGGTTGTGCTGAATAGCATATTGGAAGTCCTGGGTATGTGTGTCTTTTATGTTTGTACAATTCAAAATGTGAAAATAATTTATATTTTATGACACTGGCAAATACAAAGTTTTTGTGCTTCTCTCTTGCTGTGCCGGAGTATATTTTTCTTATGATAGGATTGTCATAAAACATACAATCACAAGCGCAGTTGAGAATACTCCAGGCATTCTGAAGGCATTCGTTTCATCATGCTGGCAAACAACCACATGTGTTGTTTCTAACTGACCTCCAGCACAAATAAAGTTACACAAAATACAAGCAGGCTGAATGGTGGTTGGCAAAACTTGGTTGAGTAAAAGCAAATTACTTTGACTTTTGATTATTTAGGGTAAATCCATTCAATAAAAGAGACAGAGAAGTAGGATTCACTTCAAAAAACTAAACTTGGATATATTAAAATGGATCATTAATTAAATTCCTCATATAATATTGCAGATGAAATTCACAAATAATAGTAAAGCTTCTAAAATGTGCCAATAAACTGTCCATATAGATAGAAAAGCACTTTAATGTGCTGGATCAACAGATAAAAGGTTCCTACACATTTTTCTTCTTTAAACTTCCAACAAAGATTTCTTGGTCAGTATTTTTAGACATAAATATATAAAAAATCAATTAAATTTAAACGAATGCAAGTAAAAAACAAAAGTGGACTGTTCCCTCTGGGTGTGGGGAGTCTGATGGTGACAGTAGAATGGACGGGGCTTTGTCTGCTGTAATGCGAACACTGTTTTGAGTCGAGTCATAAAGCTTGATCTCTCTACATGACTATCGCTTGTGGTCATGAGATATGGATCACAGTTGAAAGAACTAGATCTCTGATGCAAGCAGCTGTAAGGATTATTTTTTTGTTCAGAGATCCAATATCTTTAGGGATATTAGAGTAGAGCCACTGCACCTCTGCATCAAAAAGAGTCAGTTAAAGTTTTTAGGGGATCTGATCTGAAGCCTCCTTTGGATATTTTCCACGCAAGTTGCACTGGGAGAAGATCCAGAGATATCCTTCTTCTTGAGAGCTTTTCCTTCTTGGACTTCTTTACCTCTATTGTCTTCCTGTGCATAATTGTCTCCCACTACATCTATCCATGGATGATGGATGTAAGGTAAGTTGTGAAATACACAAGAAATTAACTCCATGATGTGTAAGATTAAATGTCAGTAAATTGATCCTTTGCAGGTTCTTAATGAATTCTTGTAGAGCATATTAAGACTGCAGTCGGCTCACTATTATTTCTGAGAAGCTCTTAAAAGCTCCCCAAGTGTTTTGAGCATATGCTCAAAACTTCCTTTAGAAGTTTATGGTGGTTTATAATTGTATGCGTGTCATAACAGAGCAGAGAAACCAAACACACATCAAAACTGGTTCTGAAAAGAGAAAGAGACAGCAGGCTACCAGTGACCTTTTAGAGTGACCAGATACTTAAAAATTTGAAATTTTTGAGTAATGGATTCCTTAGCCAGCTGTGACTTAGTAGGTTTATACTGTTGTGCCATCATTCTTTTGAAAGTTTGAGATATTGCTTGATAACCTAACCTGATCTAAACTTCTCCCAAACTTTCTCCCCGACTTGTTTGATGTGTTTTTTGGTCTTCATGATGCTGTTAGCACTCTAAGAAACCTCTGAGACCTTCAGAGATGGATTTACACTCTGGATTTGTAAGATTAAATGACAAATAAGGGAACTCAATTTACTAGTCAGGTTTAATAGGTCATCCGAGGCTGGGCTCTGCAGTGCAAAAACGCCTTTTATCACTTCCATCCTCTTAAAATTTTGCACAACTTTTTACGACACAGAAAATCCAACAAATAAACATTCAAGTTTGTGTTTGTCAAGTAGCAAAAACTTCAAAGAATTTTAATACTTTTGAAAGGCATCACAAAATGCCACAAGACAAGATTTGACTTATGTCTGCCAACTGCAAATTTCACTTTTCATCCAAACACCTTCCACATGGATCAGCTGCTTCACTGAGTGCCTCTAGCTGATTTCCTCCAAATAAGATAATATTTTTTGGCATTTCCACCATGTCACGCAGTCTGTGTCATTAGCATTTAGGCTTAAGCCTGTGAAATGTATAATCCTCGGCTGTCAATGTGTGATTTTTGTCTGCAAAAGCGTTTATTTTTCAGAGGGTGATTTTATATCTGTAATGCTACGTTCCTTGATGTGAAACATCTCAATAAATGCAAACATGTGGAAAATCCATTTCTGGCATATCAGCTTGTTTTATTCACATTTTTTTATTTTCAGGATGCAGGTTTTAGTTTTATGCTTTTCTATGGTGGTTCTCTTTGTATAATATCTATTAAACAGTAACTAACCATGTGAACATATCAATACCCCTTGAACTGCATCCCTAGTCTGTCGACTGTGTTCCTTGGTCTTCAGGATGATGTTTGTCCACCAGTTTTCTCTAAAAAACCTCTGAAGCAACACAGAACAGAGGTGATTACAATCAGTTGAAAAATAAATTGGTGACAAAGGATTTTATTGAGGGGTGTGCCAGTAAGGGGGGTTGAATGCAATTGGAAACCATATTTTCAGATTCATTTATGACAACATTTGAAAACCTTTTACTTCATAGTTATGCATGATCTGTGTTGGTCAATCGCACAAAGTTGAAAAGAGAAATTTGTTCTCTTAATGTGGCAAAATAAGGAAAAAAAAAAAATTGCAGGAAGTTTAATGTAAAACAAAAGAGCTGTAATTTTTATTTCCAAGTGAATCAACTAGAGTATTCTATTGTTGCTTTCTTTTGCTGCATTTGCTTAGCGTCTCTAGTGATCATTAGGCTTTTTGAACATTAAATATGAATAACTGATCAACTACATATCTGAGAAATAAGGACTCTAATTTTTAGATGATGTGCAGCCATGTGGAAACACATTTAACGCTTTCACTTCCCATGTGCCTCCCATGGAGATGGTGCTGTAGTAATTATAACCCTCAGCAGGGCTAAACAATTTTAAGGTTTAATATCCGACAAAACCGTTTTCAAGACTGCGCTTCAGGCTAACGCTAATGGAGGTCTGGCAGAGCAATCAGGTGTACCTTTGATAAATGGCCTATTATATTGTCCTTAGCATTTACTGCCCTCTTTTTGCAGTGTGCACAATAAATTATCCCTGGCGTTAGTCGTTCTTGTAAATTTGCAGTCACACCCCAGGAAGAGCCTGAGGAGCTGTGCGGCCTAGTTGAAGGCCACCAGAGAGTTCAGACAATTGATTGGGAGAGAAGTGCAGCATCTGCTGGGCTGTCCCAGTAAGCTACAGCTGAAGGCATTTTTTTTTTTTTCCACTTTTGTTTTTCTGGTATTTTCACCTCCGCTATCAAAGTCTTAAGTCTCCTGTCACTATCCTGCAAGAAAGGACACCAGCCTTAGCAACAGGTGCCTGTTACTGTGGCCACAGCATCGCAGTCTGCATCTGGAGTCAGCGCCTGTAGTGATGGATGTGCTCTGTCTATTGTATTGTGTAACATTGTTCTGAGGGCCTAATTTGCCTGAGGCAGAAAGCCTCTGAGGAAGAAGAGTAATTCCAGGCCCTGGCAAGCAGACTGATAACAAAAACCCAGTGCAATCCATGGCTTTATACGGCAGGTAATTTTAAATTTCTTTGTTTATAGTCAATGTGCTGCTGTGTTATGTTAAAATCACTTTACATTCAAATTTACATGCACACAATGATAAGTTTAAATAGAGTCTATTCATTGGGATGTCTAACAAGAGAATGTGGTTTACTGAGAGCTGCTTTGAAAACTGCATAATTGACTCCTTTAACATGTTTTACTAAATACAATATGTTACTTTTCCTTTTTCGATATTTATTTTTTTTCCCTGTCTGTGCTCACTGTTCTTATTTTCTCTTTGAGCATCATTTTTTTCACTTCTCATTTGGCCTTACTTAACATAGTTCTTCTCTTTGCAATAGTTTGTCTTCAGTTATGAATAATACAGTATTTGCCAAAACTGAGCACACATTGTTGCAGTTTTAAGATTTCTCTTTTTTCTTGTTGAAAGGCCAAAGATGCTTTCTCATTTAGTAATAAAATCCAGAAATATATCCAGTTGTGAAAAAAATTACCAGAGAATTAAATAGTCCACCATGAAAATAGAGGCAGTTCAGACACACCAATAGATGCCTATGTTTAATTTGAAAATAATGATGAGTATATACACAGTTCTCACTGGAAATGTACATTAATCAACAACATAGTTGTATTGGTGCAACACAAAAAATGGATACAAAAATCATCAGATATGTAGAATTAATAACCAAATGTGTTTCCATAAGTAGGCTCTCATGTATCAAGATGACCTGCTGTTTTCTAACATCCCTGCACTGCAGCTGGATCCCCAGGAACTCTTCACACTGAACATTAAGTAAGAAATTGTCAACCTGTCAATTAACGGAAACTCTTGCATTAGTTTGGTGTGGAGTGCTTTTAGTAGCAGATGAATTTGCTCATTTTTCAGTAGTGATGCTCAACAAAAAGTAATTAAGTCATAAGCTCACATGCTTTATTTTGTTATTAAAGACTTGATATTAGACAAACACATTCTTCATGATAACCACATGTTGAATTATCAAGATTTTCCTCTCCACTGTTGCTGCACGCATGCTAGATATGACGGATTTCTATAAAGTAAACGACACATTGCAAGGGATTGTCGCTCCGTACTTTACTGTTTGATAACTAGGACAAATTTAAATATGTGTGCTTGTACTGAAAGGATTTTTGTGTAAAGTGCCTCGAAACAACATTTGTTGTGAATTGAATTGAGCACCATTGACCTGACCTGACCTGACACTTTCTGTGATTGCACAAAATAACTAAATGGCTTCAGGCAGTGAGAACAAAACAGTGCCAGAACTCTGGCACCCAACTCTAATTATCTATAAACGCTTCCAAGTACCTCCGAATGTATCCAGAAGTCCAAATGAGCAGTATAATCCAGAGGAATGGACCCAAAGCATAGTATGCTTGTAGGACAGATCAAGAGTTATTGGTGACATATTCTGTTTACCTTAAGTTTGACACAGTTGTACACTGACAAAATAGAAAGAGGGAAGCAGTGCAGAGGAAGCCAACAGGTTAAGAAGCTTCCTGTCACTTTGTCTTATCCAAAGCATTTGTTGTTGTTTTTCTTCCTCTTTAATTCTATTCTAGCTTCAGGGCAGATTCTGCTCAGGGCATGTTCGCCAAACTTTGCTCTCCCTGACGGGTCCACAGATAGTCCAATTTACCTTTCCTCTCTGGAGGTTGAACATGGCACGGAAACAGAGAGACCCTTTCACCCTGCGTGCCTCATGAGCATTGCAGCATCATCTAATAAAGTATTATATTGAGTTCACTAAGCAGGGTTAGAAAAACTACCATTTATCAGGAGATTATATCCAATAGACTGGAGCAACAAGTTTTATGGTGAATTAAACTCTGTTTCAAACATCATCTGAGCCAGGACTAAAGGATCATTTGGTACAAAGGAACTGTAATCTAGACTGTTTTAGCTTTTTGTTTTCATAGAGTATTTTGCATTCAAATTTAAACTCTAAGTATCATAAAAAAACAAAATAAGAAAGCAAAATAAATAAATAAATTTGCAAAGCAATTCTGAACTGATGCTCGAGGCAAAGTAAACCATCCTCCAAATAATTTTCTGTGACATTCATTGCGATGCAGCCAACAGCGCCTATTTCCATTTCAAAACATTGGATTCTTATTATTTTTTTTTAGAAATGAGAATTTGACATGTGGACGTGTTGCTTGGCAGGAACCTCTTGCTTCCAAGGAAGCTGCAAACCTGCAGTTCGTAATGAATCAGGAGGCTAGTTATTAGACAAGCAGCTGCGTCTTATGACAGGTGTTATGCTCTGTGGAAAGTGTTCTGGCAGTATTTGTTTACTGGTGTGAGGATTAAAGAAAAGTCATAGGAGAAAATATCTTTAATTAGCCGAGCTGTGCAAAATGCATGTCATGACACTATTGCTGTTTCAAAGAAAGCATTATTTTAAGCATTTAGCTTTTTTTCTTCATCCAAACACTACTTAGTGTTATTATTGCTAAAACCAGTCATGAATGTTTTAAGTACTGTTTCAAGACAAATCATATTGCCTCTGCAAATGAATATACTGATCTGTAAATCAGTGACTGAAGTGAAGTGATACTGATCAATTGATTTTATAAAATATAAAATGGGATTAATCATGTACTACCAGGGTGTGATGATTGAGTTGCCAGAAATTCTTTAAATTCTCATTGACCCAAAGGGGAAAAAGCCTAAAACATACAGAGATGTATGGTTTGTGCAGTGAAAACATTTTTGTCTCCTTACAAATTTCTCTTGTTGGTCAGATTAATGTTTATTTTTTTTGTGACATCGAAATGTATATTATATTTCTTTGCTCTTTACAAGCATCTCTCTTGATTCGTATAAAAACTTTTGAACAAATCCTCTTCTTTTGCAAGATGGAATTCAAAAATAGAATTAAATAAATTCATCCTACCTTGGATAGGACATTATGAAGGCAGGATTTTAGAATTGTTCCACAAACAATATGGTCAGATCCTCCTGCCCAGCTACACATGTAGAGTCTGGAGGAGCCGTCTATGATTCAGCTTCAGATCATAAGCCAGACAAGAATATATATGTAACATTCCACAAAAAAAGGCCAAAATAGGCTTGGCAGGGGCTTTTGATGGAAACTTGACAAGTTCACTTATCTCCTATATGCTGCTATTACCTCACCCTAAATGTCACTCTATTCTCACCCCAGCAGAGCAGAAAGTCTAGACAGCCTAAGCAGGTGGTCAGGGTTGGCTTTGTTTGACATTCACTGGGAAGATTTGAGGTCTGTCAATCAGCAGCAGCATCAGTGTGAGGAATCCTCTGGCGGTGGTGATCTATTTTGAGGTCTATCTCATCAGAGACCCCCTGAGTGTTTTCTTCTCTCACAGCCACGGGTTATAAACCGTCACAAATCCCTTAAAATTGTTTTTTGTCCCTGCGCCATCAGATAGAGAGAGGCTGTGGGTTTTGTTTGCCATTACATTTTAATAAGACGGATGCAAGAGAGAGCGGGGAATGTTTTCAAAAGAAAAATAAATAACCAGAGACCTGACTGACTCTGGGCCATGTGGCGAATGAATCAATTGACTATTAGAGCCTGAAGCTGGGCATGAAAATGCATCTACGCTGAGAGGAGCGATAAAGAGGTCACAGATGATAAAGGAAAGACGTGTGCTCAAGTCAGATCTGTGCAGATACTGTCGTCATGTCTCTCCTGGATGAGTTGAGCTTTTGTTTCTTAATGGCGCCATATGTCATAGTGGACATAACTGTCACACACACACGCACACACTTCAGGCAGGACTGGAGATGTTTCATTGCTGTTGCATCACAGGAAAAGCACACTCGTAAGCATTTTGCCTGCATATTTGAATATGATGTGGCTGCTTACTGTCTGCGGGGAGTGTTGAACGTCTGCATCATTCCTGTTTTGGTGCTTCTGCATTTGCATCATTCTTGTTTGGGTGCTTGTGAAAACACACCAAGACAGGCTTACTCTAACTGACAAATTCCTCTGGTGCCTCTCTATTTTTTAAAAATGGATTGGAATATGGTGTACTGGATTTATTTGGAAAATGACCAGCATGAAGAACGAATGACCAAATGTAAGATTTTAACAAGTGTAAGGAGCAAGAGCAATCGCATAGGGTGCATTAGGTCTGTAAAACACAGACTGGGTCAAATTTAAATGTGTACTTTCACTTAATATATTATTCATTTACAAGGTTGTCATAACTTCTTCGATATTTGTTTGAGGCCCAGTGGTTCTGACCGTTCTTCCCACCTGACTGAGCTGCTCTTTCTAACCCGGACCCCAAAGAAAAGCTGCCAGCAGACTCTTGGCAGGTTACTCCAAAAGCTGTTCTTTGAAAATGCCAACCATCTCTAGCGGCCTGTATTCAGGGGAGTAAAAAGTGTTCACATACCTTGACCTTTTTTGTATTTTTTACATATTTTTTTCAACTTCCAACCACACTCTTGTATGTATTTTATGTGATAGACCAACTCAAAATAGCACATAATGTGCTTGTGAAGGGGAAGACGTTAACCCTACATATGCAAACAGAACTACAGCACACTGGTATAGATTTAGGATTATTCACGTGTAAGTCCAAAATTTTATTAAATTGAGTCTGTGGTATTATATAAAACATTTTTAAATTACTATACAAATACAAGTAATGCAGTACAAAATTTGTACACTTTTGGTTATGTCAATATATTCAGAAAAACATGTTTTTGCATTAAAAGTGACTGTTATGAAATTAGTGTCCTTGTAAACAAAATACCAAACACCACATTTCTCTAGTCTGCAGAACATCCTTTGTTAAATTTTTCTGTCACACAGAAATGTATTTTGTGCCCCAGCAATGTAAATTCCTATTAGATTCAGAGTTGCTGAAGCAAACAGATGGAATCATTTGATGTCAACAAAGACTTGAAATCTACCCAGAACATCAAATCAATTTGATAGATGCCCAACATTAGAACCAGCCATTACCATAACTTCTTAGTGGAAATTACACCATAAAACCTATCTGCCCTGGTAAACACACTAATAATGGTTAATGTGCCCTGCAGTATTTATTCTTCTGCCTGCATACAAGCAACAATGACAAACTCCAGTGAAAACATCTTACTGTAGGAATGCTATTGGGTCTGCATCAGTCAGCTCATTCGACAATGAATGCCAAACACTGCGGTTTCCAACATCTTTATAATAATATTCAATAGCACAGCATTCCAGTGATTAAATATACTGAGGGAATTTCTGCCTGAACACAGAGGACCTTAATAATATGCCATTCCTAGTATCAAAACCGTGGAGTTAATTAGCATGAACTGTTATCAACGATAAGAAAGACATGCACCCTTATCAGATATCAGATGAACTTAAAAAAAACATCACTTGTAAAATAGTTTAATCAGAGGGTCAATATGATCTAAGTTATGCAAAATGTCCTGTCATCTATGAGAAATGAATAAACAGTTGAAATCTTAACATGCAGGATAACGATTTCCCATAAAACACAAACCCAGCTGTCAATTGCATTACTAAGAATTTCCTAAGAATGTTATTCTAATTTCTATTCACATGTCTACATGTACTGTCAGAAAATATTCACAAATACTTATGAAAGGTTCCCAAAAGCCCAGAAGAACTCTCTACTTTATTTTGTCTTTAAAGTAATTCAAACCCTTTAATAACAACAGCTCAGTGTTGTATAACAAAATATTACAATTCTTTTTGACAGACTTGTTTCCAAATATGCAAGAATATCATATTGCCAAAACAGGCATTAGCTGTTACTGCATCAGACTTTTATTATCCAATGTATGCATATTACTTAACTAACATAAAAGCAGTAGAAGCCAGGAAAATAGGAACAACCATCAAGTGATGCTTTTTTTCTTCTTTCTTAAAATGTTTTTGAATCTGACAGTCTAAATAGGATGTGTAATGTCATGTTCTGTTGTCACTTGTTCCAAGTAGAAATTGCATTTTGAGAAAATTGCTACTTCAGGAAAGGGAAAGTCTGTAAGTGGAGGTTTCATTTGATGAAGAGGAAACTGTGCTATTTTCAGAAAACTTAGAATTCCCTCTATTTCAATTGATGTTGGTTCTAAAACCCATTTGGACCAGTTGACACATTAAATGTGATATATTATGATACATGATCAAACAAAAACTATTGGCCTCATGTTTTTATTCTTTATGTTGTGTTGATCACTTTTGTTTGCATTATGGTTATGCTTTGCTGTTAGTTCCGTCCTGTCACTTATGCTGTTGCACATGTGGCTAGGTCTACTGTTTTGAGACTTAGCTTTTACTTTTGTTCAGTCCCTAAAGTATAGGTTTAGATTCTTGTTCTAGTGTTACGTTTTAGCTTTTGACTTAGTACATCCTTCAGCTTCCTGCTTAGATCCCTGTGTAAGGATTTCTGTGTTCAGTAGACAGTTTCCATCAGCTCCCTTTTTCAATTTTCCCTCCTATGTCGTTGATCAGCTTCCCAGCAACTCTGTCATTAAGTTATTTAATTCTCTCACCTGCCGTGCCTGTAATTCTGTCCCCCTCTTGTCTCGTCTGTTTAGCTTTTACTCTGCCTGTTTATTGTCTCTCCAGTTTCTTATGTACCGTTTTCCATTTGTAGACTCTTGTTTAATAAATCTTTACCTTTAGTGTTTTGAGTCTTTCATTCTCCCACGTGCCCTTGGGTTCTGCGCCACCACAATACATGACACTCTTGAGTAAACACCATCTAGTAGATGATATTGATTACAGGAGACTTGAGGAGGAGCAGGAGATTTAGAAAATTTGCTTTTAATCTTTGGATGGATGAAACATCACCCTAAGTAGCAATTGAAGAGTAGTTTGTAGGAAATATCCAGTTGCTGTAATAAACTTTGGGACTTTGGTCATGTGTCTTCTTTATTTTAAATTATGGCAATAATTATATGTTCAGTTCATTCCTCAGGTTTAAGATTCCTTGTAGTTTTTTCGAGTATTTGAAATGTATTTTTACTCGGCTCTATGGCTGTCTTTAGCTTTGGTCCTATGGATTTCCCAGTTCTTGTTTGTTTTGAAAACCTTTCTGTTGTTTGTGCTTTCTCTCCAAACCTTTTGTTTGAATCTTGATTATTTCTTGCGTTGCATTGTGTCTGTTGTTGCTTTACATTTCTGTTTCCTTGTTTCCCATCTTCCCTTTGTGTTCTCAGCCATTTCTCCCATTTCCTCAGTTCAACTTCAGTTATTTGCCTTCCCTCAAAGCTGCACCTTGTTTCTAATCTACCGCCTGTTCCTCGTTCAGTAATCAACTCTCCTTATAAATATATGTCAGTCGCGCTGGTACCCTGTTTCCACTTGTTCCCCTTGAGCTGTATTATTTTTAAATTAATCCCTGGACTTTGTTCAATAAGAGCAGTCTTTTCTGTTTATTCACCTGCTTCCTTCTCCATGTCTTAGTTCCTGTATGTCATTTTTAAATGACAGTGGTAGCCAACTTTCTAACATAACTACGAAGTTACAAAAAGGTGAAATAAGCTGCAGCAATGAATGCTAGCACTCCAGGATAAATAGAGACCGAAATATGTACAGATTTAGCAGGACTGATCTAGATAAACAATGTAATCACAGTAAATGTGAGGCAAAAAGTGGCTACAACAGATAATTTTTAAAATTTAATTCAGTTTATTTAAGTGGCACAAATTCCCACCATATCTCACTGCACTTTATACTAAGAATCTGTTTCAGTTCAATCATTCATATGTTCCAATTGATCCAAGTTATGAAACAAAGCAGTGACACATATCTTTCATAATGATAAACAGCTGTGTCATCAGCATAGAGATGAAGGGAGGCATCAGTAACATTCTGCTCTGCATTAATATTGGGGATTGTAAAAAGTTTTAGTCCAAATATTGTACTTGACACAATCATTTCAAAATCAACTTCTGGCTCAATCTGAGAAGGGATGAAACAGCAAATCATATTATGATCAGTAGATTTCCACTGCTTTAGCGTCCCTTCTGTCAAGTTGCAACAATGAATATTAGTGGACAATATGAATGTTATAAATACGACATGCAGTAAAGCATACAACTTAGCTGAGTGGGCCTTACTATGATTGTGCTATGAATATTTCCAGGTATGAGCGTGCCTATCCCACCAGCCATTTACTATTTCTGTTTTCTTATCTGTAACAAGTTGAGCAGTTGTCGACAGACGAAGCCCATGGCTTTGTTTGGGTGGCTGAGGGGCGAAGATAAATCACAAAGGTATCGAAGCAGAAGGCATGAGCAGAGGAAACAAGCATCCTGTTTGATCTCTGAGGAGGGAGGACGCTCCCCACTGCTGCCAATAGTTCTGCATACTGAGTGTTATTAGAGGGGGGTGTGCGTGCGTATGTGTGTGTCAGTGTGTTGTCTACAGCATGACTGAACTCAAAAGTTAAAGTTTGACCTTTACAAATCTTTAAAGCTTTCAAACCATCCCCAACATTTTCAGACAGTAGTTCAACTAAAGTGGAAAACATTTGTTTTTATTTACACAGACAAGGACACTCTGGACAGCAGTCTTGAAAAGCTCCCCTTGGTGTGTCATAGTTCATCTGACCCAATGCAATAAGCAGAAATACCATTCATAAAAATGTCTTCTTCAAAATAAGAGCTGATGTGTTACTGAAAACCAGACCAAACATTGGGTCAAGACCAGGTCTTCACTTGTATATCAGGTTTTTAAAATGTTATTGTTTCTGTATTGCCTTGAATATGGACGACAGAAGATTTTCACCCAAATATTTCTTTAAGGTTGGCCACCAAGGACAAAATTGTGGTTGACAAAGTTTATATGACTGCTACAGTTGTTTGGTCCTAAAAAAACAATGTGCTTTTTTCCCCCCATGAAAATTTATTTATTTTTAATTCTTGACTGTTAATGTACTAAAATCAAGATGTGATGATGAAAATAGAGAGCTAACAATACATTTATTTTTTTTGGGTTATATTTTTACTGAGTATAACCATTTTCCTTGTCTATTTTTTCTCCATATACAGCTGCCATAATCTCAACATTAAATTCTTTAAGACTTTATTGTTCTTTAAATGATTTTTGTTCTTGTGCATCAAACACAAATCGATACACTTTTAGAAAGCTTTGCCACTGCTTGAGACATGGAAAAGACAGATAATTTTCCTTTTATGTTCTGGGCACCTTTCAGCAAAGATACAATGTCAGCAAAAGTCAGAAAGAAATAAAAGGAATCATCACAATTGTGTTGCACAGTATGATTAGATTCTTGTTTCTCAAGCAGTACTTTGTCTTCATGTGCTTTTTAACGCTAATTTATTCTCTATGTATTTCTTTCAGTGTATTTCTCCTAATGTTGCTTTTTAGAGTTTCTCCTTGGAGCTGTGAAGCATTTTAAAAGCCTTGTTTCTGAATAGCGCTAAGCCAATAAAATATGATGTATCCTTTCCATCTAAAGAAAAGAGAAATGTGTAATTTGTTATGATAAACAGATAGGTTTCTATGATCTCAAGCAACTGCGAGAGATTTTTAAATAACATTAAATTCACATACAGGGTACATTTCCAATTACCTTTATGTGGAAAAACAATAACATAAGAAGAAGCCACACAAGACCCCCTCTATTGCTTTTAGACATTGATAATCTTACATTGCAGTACCTCCTCATGTGAATAAAGGTATTGCACTTTTTCTTCTTCATATATTTCCACCCCTTCATTGACAAATGTCCAAAATTAAAATGGCTACAATGCATTTTGTTTGCATTGCTCACAACATAATGACACCCACGGTGCCATGTTGTTTCAGATGACTCAGTTTTATCACCAGCCTCCAGTAAACTAAACACAATCAGCCAGATTTATAACGCGGTCCACAGTGGTAATGGCATTCTAATTTGTGCAAGTTGCTTCTCGCCAAGGAAACTGCAAGCAAGGTGAAGCCTCTGCAGCTGCAACTGAAGCAGCTCCAAAAAGCCTTGAACCTTGTTCGCGCCGCTGGTTGCTCACACAACACCCACATGTCCTTCAAATCGACAGATTAAAAGTCTCACACAGTCGTGGATTTCAGAAACAAACTGCTAAGTCAGTCAACTGTGAGTTGACTCAGGAATAATATTAATGCGCCATTAAAGTAGACATAATTTTCAGTTACTCCGTACGGGCAAAAATACTTTTTGCTGTGAAAATTAAATGCTAAAAAAACACTTGAATTTTTCTACACCAGAATGAGTGATCAAAGCGTTTTGGGAATGCATCCAAAACCATTTGAGACTGTCACAAGCATCAACTGGATTTATACATGATAAATACGTGATTTTTTTCTTCTTTGCAAAATTGCTTAATCTGTCAAATTAAATAGAAAACATCAGTTTTAAAGTCTTGCCACAGAAGTCTGCAATACACAGCAGCCTGCTTACAAAATAAAACCAATTAATACATATGCACAAGTGTAAAACAATAGAAAAACAATTTAAAAGCAGTGACACTGTTTCATAGAACCTTGTTGCCTATTTTTAAGAACCGCTCGAAATAAATCCAATGAAATCATTTCAGACGTCTGGAGTTCAGACTGGAGTTGATTCCACGCTGTAGGAGCCAACACACTGAATGCTTGCTTCCCTTTTTCAGTTTGAACACCTGGAATTTAACATCCCAACACATGGAAATGCTGGGATCTAAAGTCCATTATGGCTCTTGTTGTTCACACCTCTGTGAGAAGGAAAGCTCTGCTTCAGTTTGAAATCTTTTATCGGCTTTTTTCTTCCCTGATTTTCCTGTTTTTAGCTATATTTCCATATCAACTGCTAAACTAGTTTATACGGCAAAAATGAGATTTGCATCTGTCAGAAATATGAATTTATAGCATGCCTGTTAGCATGCATAGATGGTGTTTGGATAATATTTTATAGTATTTGGAAAAATAATCTTGAGCTTTTTTTTTTTTATTTTTTTGATATTTAAGCTTCATTTTACTTGAAATTCCCTCATTTTGCCATAAAGGAAAGAAAAGAAAGTTGGATAAATCAACCAACCTCTAATTGTTTTCTTTCAACACTACCATTTTCTTTTACATTCTTCCAAAAACGCCCTACTTTGTGGGTTTCTGCAGCTTCTCCAAATTCACCAAAGTCATCTTTGCTGCTTTTCCATTCACAGCAGTTTTTTTTATAGTGGGGTTACAATAGGACATAGATGGACTCTGTTATTTCACATCCATAATCAAATGTCTCTTTAAGTGCAGATACTAATGCAAGCTACCTGAGACTTGTATGTGCACAAAAAAAAAAAAAATCTGCAACATGTCAAATTTTTCTTCTAGTTCAGCTGTTTGTCCCTATAAAACCTGAACAAAATACACTTCACTTACCAGTTGTAACGTGATAAAAAGAAATTTTTTAAGTGTAAGGGTACTTTTGAAAGACAATGTAATTATCCAGGGCAGGGTGGGTGGAAACCTTATTACTGGCATTTCAAATTTCTCCAGGACTAAAATATCTTTATTAACATTAAAGGTCAACCCTATTGTTAAATCCTACATGCTTCAGGTTCTGACAAGGGGTGTTCGCCATCATTTGCTGCACTGCATTAATCTCAATGACTCACAAGGAATTCAAATTTGATCATGCTTGGTGGTATGATCTCATCAGCAGATTTTCTTAAGGTAATTGATGTCAGTGACCTCTTGGAAATCGATAGGAGAAATCTCCTAATGACACGATCCCTTAATAACCATCATCAGTCATTCTTTATCTATTGATATACTATTTATCATTGGCTCAGTTGATATGATTGCCATAGTAATACCTAGCCAGGAAAAGAGAGTGATGTTTGCTACAAGTTTTTCAATATGCAGTCATCTCAGAAATAGAACTGTGAAGCACTTAATAAAGCTCGTTTCTATTATTTTTTAAAAGATACTTGTCCTGCCAATACTGTTAAACCACAGCTAGAGTCTTTTTATACTAGAGAGGATAATTAAAAGTTGCTCAGAAGTGGATGTTTGGCAGAGCAGCTACGAAAAAAAAAAAGGTTGGAGGCACCTCATTATCACACAGACATTAGGACGCTGAGAGCCAGACAGATTACTGCCAATAAAATGGAGAACAAGTCATTTATTAAACCATGGCTACTTTTATTTGAAGCTGCAAGGCATCTACAAAACCCGGCGAGCTTTAGTAATGCACCAGCCTTTGACACCTCAATTCATCACCCGCTTTGTCTCTGCTCATGTTGGGAGGTTAGTATGAGAGGCTGCCTGGACTGCACATGGATTGGAAATGGAGATTGGCCATTGTGGTAGTAAAACATATTTACTTGATTTGTTTTCCTTCAGTAAATGATCATGTGTCCTGTAGTTGGACGTGTTCTGTCACCGTATAATGTCTGTATTCATTTAATTAATGTTTAGGTGAATGAAGAAGCTTTTCATCTTATGATAGGTTGATTGGGTTCCCCTTGGAAAACCGATTCCAACCAGTGACACAGAAACAAGAGCAACATAAAAAACAACACAGAAGTCAAGAAAAGACTAGTTTTCAACCTAAATCAGGAACTGAAATTTACAGGATATATCTATGTATCTTGGAGAAGAATTAAATACATATAAGATTGTAAAGTACAAGACAAAGAAAATCTTGAAACTAAGCAAAATAAAGGCTGACAAGAAGATTTTTTTAAAAAAAATATACAAAACTGAAAAATGGAACAAGAAGTATCCATTGACCATTTTTCTCATTTGTAAAGAGTATAAAACAGCTGATAGTTCTACACCTACAGACTTTTAAGGTTTTGAAGAAAATGTTTTATTACAGTTAGACATGTATCATGTCTGCACAAAATGAAGCACTTTAATATGAGGCAGTTAAAATGAATGTTTATTTGCTCTCTGACACAACATGCCTTTGATTTAGCTTTTATTTGCAACCTTAACACATGTTTTGAATGAAGCAGAAACCCAATTACTAGAGCTTTATGAGTGTCCTGGGACCTACAGAGAGCAATAAAAATGTTCCTCTTTACAAATTTCACAGATAAAAATACCCAAATTTCTAAAAGATTAAATCTGTGACGCATTTTTAGTTCCTCAACACAGATGGTCGTTTCAAGAGCAGCTTGAGAGGACACAGGAATGGAGATGGTTTCTACAATCTGTTTAAATCAGTCTTCTCTTCTCCACCTAAGCACAATCAGAACTCCTGTATTACCAACATAACATCTCCCACTGGAAATATAATTTCAAGGTCTATTTGATGCAGCAAAAAGCAATGATGCGTTCTAATTTAAAACTCCTGGTGTAGGGTTTTGTTTTTCACAGCAATTCAGGGGAATTTTTTAATAATCCAGGTGCGATGGGAGAACACAACAGATTGTGTTGGGAAAACATTTTCATTACAACAGATTCAGGTAGGCATAAATTAATCTGTTGATCTCACGTTTTCTCATTACTCCAAAGTGAAAGTTTTGTTTTTTATAAACAGTATTGTTTCTGTAATAAACGGCATAATTCTGCCTTTGTTCAGCTTTACTTAATAGAAGTTGTCAAAACAATATCACCAAATTATTCAACACATCTTAACAGAATATTAAAACCCGCTGTTAATAGTGGAAATTAATTTAAATAAAACATTTCTGCTAAAGTAATACGGAAAATTGACCTGTTGATTTCACAAGGCTCCTCATAAAGAAAAGAACAGTCTCTGTAAAACATGAAACCTAAAGACACACTATCCCATTGTAAAAAAGGTGGTGGCAGTATAATGGTGCGGGGATGCTTTACTGCAAAAAGGACAAGGATGCTGTAGAGTATATGAGAAGATAGAGAAAGATATCTGGTGAACAAGTATACACAATGGAGGAACATATAAACTTTTCATGGTTGCGGTCGGAGGATAAATTATATTTCTCTAAGTATTATAAGGGTTCAATTTCTATGTACAGAAAAAAACAAAAAATCAAGAAAATATGTTGTGTAAGAAGAAACATACATAAATAGCAAGCTGCATTACTGAACAGGATGGAGATGTGTGAAAAATATGAAAACTAAAAACACTGCACTTTTTTTTAAAAAAGTGGATTTATTTCTGAAAACCAATTTTTAAATCTAAAAACATTTTAGAGATCATAATACATGACTGAGGTATGGCACACAGTATATGTCTCCAGTCTTTATCTAATTATTACTGTACCTAAAAATAAATGATTTGTTAAAATTTGCATTTATAAAGCTTTAACAAGTTTTCATGCACTGAGGGAGGATTTTTTTTTTTTTTCAGAAGTTTCGCAGTCGGTGCTGATCAAAAGAAAGCTGACCAATTTCCTTTACAGGCCCAAAGGGTTTTAGCCAGAAATTGGATTACTGTGTGAGCTCATGTTGCAAAATGGAGCATCAGATTTAGAGAAAATACTGAGCATCACTAAACAAACAACCTCAACCCAGCGGCCTTCACAGGCCACTACATCGTTAGTCCCCCCAGCATCCAACACCCAGAAAAAAATCCCATCTAATAAACAGCAATGTCCAATGACTAGTGGTGTGGACATTCAGCCATTGTTCCTGAGGTGACGGGTGGTGCAGGGTTGACTCAACTCTGATTGAAAAGAACATTTAAAGAACTTACTGCTACATTTTGTACTTAGACAATCTATGTAATCCTGTTTCGATAAGGGTTGCGGATACCTATGAGTTTGTGTTATTGGTGAGCAACTTTTTTTACAGATTGGTTGTAGGTCAGAGTCACCTGCATTCTGCTGCTGGTGTTTTTTTTATTCTTGGTCAGTGAGAGACACAGCACTATGACACTTGAAAAGCTGATTAATATTCTGTTCATTTGACATTTCCTCTACCTGGCTGCAAGTCACCCAACTAAAGAGATGACATTGAGAGGAAGCAACATTTTATGAGGTTAGTTTGATCAAGCCAACTCTGAGGTACATGAGGGTGGGACTAAAATATAGTTTTCTATGTAGACAGAAACTTTAGATTTCACCACATGTTTGCTATGCTTCCTTTTTGGGGAACCAAAGAAACCGGAAAGGAGAGCAGTCTATGGAATAATTGCAAATAATAGAGCCGTAACTACTTACTGTGGGAAACGGAGAAATGCAGAACTCAGACCAAAATAATACAAGTCCACTCGATAATGAAATCACTGGCTTACGGCAAACTGCAAGAAGGCATCCTTATGGCTCTCTCTCAACCATTTCTCTCAGGAATGCCGTTCCTTTTGTCACTCTTCCATGAAGGTCTGTAATAATTTCCTGTCAACAGGTTTTCTCACCTGACCTGTGGATCTCGGATCTCTTGTCTAATAGCTTAGCTCAGGAGAGTCAAACTAAATTTCATTATGGGCCACATCGACATCACCAACATCCACGAAGGACTGGTTGTGGCAAAACGTATTGGAAAAACAGCTGTCTCTCCGTTTGATGTGTACTTCTTAAAATAATATTGAACATCTTTTCACATTGATGTAGTTTGGCAGCACACAGATAAAATAAAACTGCTTTGATTTGATTGATAAAACAATATTTAAGCACACAGCTAGAGTGTCAAACATGTGGTTGAGGTATAGGCCCATGGCTTTGTGAAGTCAGATCCATCCATTCACAGCCTGGACACTTCACCAGTCTGTCTCAGGACAAGACAAAAAACAAACAGTAAAAACAACTTTTCACACTCTCAAACTGAAAGACAATTTATGCAGACCAATTAAACTAACAATGATGATTTTTTTTACAGTGGGAGAAAGGCAGAGCACCTGCAGAGAACCCATGCATTCACAGGGAGAACATGCATGCTCCATGCATGTAGACACCAGAAAGACCTTTTTGTTGCCACACTACCAACTATTCCTCCATGCAGTCCTTCTGTAAGTTCCTGTGACACTTTGTTTTTTTTAACATAATCTTGCTTTAAACATTTCCACAGCTCCTTCTCTGACCTGTCTGCTGTGTTCCTTTGTCTTGATTATGCTGTTACCAATATTTAATTACATACAGATGGGCTTTGTTTACATAGTACACAAGTTCTGAAGAAAAATAAATACCCCTACGCATGTCATAGTTTTCAGATTTCTTTTTTTCTATAACATTTTGAAAAGCAGGTATTGTTTTTTCTTTTACCTCACAATTATTTGCGACTTATAATTCCTACTGAGTACATTGAGGTTTGTAGTTAACGCTTTAAAAAATGTGAAAAAGTTAATGGGCTTTGATTTTGTTTGCAGGGCACTGCACCGTCATGGTAAAAATAAAACACCCCGTCAGCAACGTCTGGGGTTTAATGTGGAAATTATTCAATAGTTCTGGAATTTTTTCAGATACAGCCTCAAGGGTACAAAAAAAAAATCTTAAAACAGATTGTTTTATTTTAAAAAGACGATTAAGCCAAAGTGTTTAAAATATGCAGAATGCCTAAAACTCTACTTTAACTGGTTTTGCTCTATTTTTATCATGAATGTCTATGACCCCCCTAGAGGTAATTGAGTTGTTTTTCTCCCTGTCAAACTGTTGCAAAGAAGGAAAACAAATTTAGGCAAGTGTAAAAGAGCAGTGCTTAACTGTGCTTTATCTTCCGAAACAAGTACACAAGGCATGCTATGTATAGATACCAGCAGGTTATTTGTAGTGCAACGCTGCAGAGAGCAGGCAGCTGATGCATCAATCTGTCTTGCTGAAAAATACCTATCGCCAGAGGACTGAGATGCAGTGACAAACAGCAATGTGGTTTTCCTGCTTCAGCAGAAACAGTGGGCCACAATGTGGTGTTGTACTGTAGAGAACATTTCCATTTGTTCAGGAGAAGTTTGGCAGAAACAACGCTCATCTGTCATGGAGAACAGGGCGCGTGAAGGAGTGATTGAGCAGCCTGCAGTAGGTGACCCGGCGCGAACATTATACAGAGGTGAAACAGGAATGACTGCGGCTGAACTGGAAGTTGGTTTGGGTGGCAGCGTATATCAGTTTGTGTATCTATGACCCAAACACTGCAGATGCACATTTTTTAGTTCCCTCTATATTTATTTTTTTTACATCCTTAAATTGGAAAATGTAGAATTAAGTCAGATTTTTTGCTACAGGGTGTGTTTGGGTAAATTTACTGCATGTTCCTCTGGTATGTTTCTCCAGTGGGGAATTCATTAAGCGCAGCTCCTGGGTACACTGTAACAAAACAAATGAATGAATCAGGACCTGCTGTGCTTTGGGTTCATACAGGAACTGCAAAACATACTAATGCTTAAATTTTCATAGCCAGAACAACTCCTGGCAAATTTTTTGTGTCCACTTTAAAGTCTACTCAGATGTTGGTGTCCAGTGTTATAGACTGGGCATGTAGCTGTTAGCAAATTTTAATAATATCTATAATAACATATGTTTTCAAATTTTTTGCTACTTTTATCAAATGAGAAGTTAGTTTAGTGAGCAGTGAGACTAGATTAAACAAAATATGCTCATAATTCATGACTTCCTGTTTGCCTAATATAATTCGGAGGACTTTTTTTAGTCATCACTCTAAAAAATGTTCTAAAATGTTCTGGCTTTTTCACATAGCAGACATGATCTTACCATAGCTCTTGCTGCATTCTGAGAAAGTTGTGGCTCAATGGAACGAGTAGTCATCTTGGACTTCAAAAGTCATGGATTCAACATTGATGTGAATGAAATTTGGTGAAGGTGACTCTATCCTAAAGCACTGGGTTGTTTCATAATATCTACTCAGGGCAAAAAGCTGTATTGCAGTCTGGTGGCTCTGCTTTTGATGCTGTTGTACTATTTGCCTGATGCACTTCTAAAAGCTCTTCAGGGATTCCCTGACAGCGTTCAGAGTCCTGCTCCTGTGGCACCTCAGAAAACCGTCCCGCACAGAGGAAAGGGATGTACCAGCAACCTTCCCAGCTCCCCTCTCAGTCCTCTGCAGGGCCTTTTCTTCTGCCATTTCTAAGCTGGGGAACCATGCTGAAATGTGGTACTTCAGTTAAGTTTCCACTATATGGGTAGTGGTTGAGAGTTTTTGTTTTTCTCAAAAAGCGCAGTGTCTGCTGATCAAATTTGCCAATCTCATTAGTGTTACTTATCCAGAGACCCCAGGAAATTTAATGCAACCCAATCCATCTTCAGCATCGATGTTCATGTTGAGGGAGCTTAAAGCTAAGAAGATCAGGAATTTACTGTACTTAGAGACCCAGATCACAACCCCATTTTCTTAAACAATGGTGGCAAACTTTGGCTTTCTTTTCTGCCAAGTTGTTTTTGTTACTTTTCTGATGTATTTGCAATTTTCTAAACCTACTTCTTTCAGGATACAATGTCTTCCTTGTGCTTCCCTGTGTTTCTACTTTTTTTTGCTTGCATGTTATTTTGGGCTTGAAACCAAAAACATTGAATAGTACAGGTGTGTGCTGAAACTGGAGATTTATTATCTGCAGGTGCTGAATCATCTACCCTGTGGCAATTAATCCTAACATGTATGGGCCTGTCAGGTCAGAGATTGCACTCTTTTTCGCCTCAAACAATGTTAAAGCATGCACTATGTCATTGTTCTGTTTAGTTTTTAAAGCAAGGTTACAGTGGAAACTTGTACTTGAGAAAAAGAAACAAGCAAATACACAGTTACAATGTGTTGGTCCCGCTAAATGGCTATTTCAAAATTTTGCAAGAATATATTTTATTTTTTGCTTATGTATTTTTAAAACATAAATCTTTTACAGGATATTTTTCTGTGTGAGAGCAGTGGCAAGACAGATGAATATTATAGTACAGGAATTAGTCATTTTTTAGTTAATGCCTTCAAATAATTTTAACAATCAAGGGACCAGTATGATGATATTCTTAAACGCTAATATTCTCTCCATTTTTATCAACTTGCTGCAAACAGATTTTATAAAATACAACGTCAGATCTCAGACCATTAAATTCTGTTTGACTGATGTAAAACCAATAAAAAATTGTAAATTGTTTCTCTGCGTTTACTTGTCTACGGTTTTACTGTTTTACTGGATGAGCACAATCTATTTTTTATGATTTTGATTGGGACCCACTTGGAAATAACTAACTAGAAGTAATTGGTCTCCATTAAACACTGAAAATGGGGAAAAAAAGCAAAGAAATTGGCTAAAGTATTTCATATTTGAGAATTGGAGGTGCTGCATCCAAAATCCTGATATAAAAATTTTACAATGGGGTAATTTAGTTATCCTTATTTATGATGAAAATATTGAGTCACAGAGCTATGTAATTATGTTCTGTATAAAACCCCAGATTGTTTTAAATGAGTTTCAGAACTTTTAGTCATAAAAACTGAATTTTTATTCTCAATATCTAATCAAACCTTAAGCTGGATTCAGTGATGTTTTGACTGTGCTTACTTGTAATTATATCACCCTTCATTTCTGGGAAATGGATTAGAATTTTTTAGAGAAAGAAATAAAATCAAGTTGCCCTGCTTTTTGAGTTAGACTGACAGGATCAATTTAGAACAAAACTGTTCCAGTTTTGCCTTTCCAAAGACTTGAGCATGAATACATAAAACGTGCCACAGGAATATCTGCTCATCAGAAATCTTCCCCGGCGCGCAGAAGGCAGCTGCGAGGCAACAAAGACCCGCTGCTCTATTTGCATGACTCTCAAGCAATCAGGAAGTTCTGGAGAGGAGAGCGAGCAGGAAGGAAGTGTGATTCGATCAATCAGCCACAATAGACTGCATGATGAATACGTGACCAAACACGGTTCGGCTCTCAGAAGAGGGATGAATAAAGGAGTTTTTAATTAAGATCCAAAGAAACTGAATTCATCCGCCGACACTCGGCAACAATAATAGGAAGCCGGAGGTCTAAGCAATTATCAAGACAAATGGGTGTGACATTGGAGACTGCAGTCATATGTCTGCATACAAATGGGAAGAAAAGCATAAATCGTCATGTTTTATGACACCAAAATGAAAATCTTGAGATGACTTTCAACATTTGCAAGTCAGTTCTGTTGTATGGGGGGAAAACATGCTCCATTTCTTTGTGCGGGCTAATTGTTTTACAACCAAAAAACCCAGGAGTTATCTGTGATAGACCAACACAACGTAATGCCTAACTGTGACTGGAAGGCACATAATGTTTTTCAAAATTAAGCAAAAATATAAATATGAAACGTTTCTAATGTTTTTGTGTTCATCCTCCTACACTTTACCATTTACTTATCCCCATTTCTGTGTGGTTTAATCTTTGGTTAAAGGCCTCAGAGATTTGTTAGAGAACATCAGCCATCTTTTACATGTCAGGGAAAAGGTGACTGATGTGTCACAAAGAAACAGCAGGCCACCTAAACTGGAAGGCCAACGAAGGAGAACATTAGTCAGTAAAGCAGTCAAAATATGTAATGTTATTCTGGAGGAGCTGTGGAGATCCACGTTCTACGTTCAAAACATTTACATTGTGGGAAACTAAAACTGATATTGAACACAACATCCCCATTGTGACACATTGGCGTTATGCTATAGAAACACTTTGATTCATGTGTTAGAGTGGTCCAGTTAAAGTCCAGAACTAAATGTAGCTCAAAATTTGAGGAAACAAAAACTTTCTACAGATGATATGACAGAGTTTGAGCTTTTATGAATTGGCAAGACTTTCAGCTCAAGATGTACAAATATGTGTTGCTTGATGATTGTATGGTACATGTAGTTGTGTTAACATATGTTTGAAATTGTGAAAAAGTTTGAGGGCAGCGAATCCTTTGGAAAGGGTGCTGAATAATGCAGAGCTTGGATGAATGTTGGGAGTTTTTCAGTGCTCTGACAGGAGACAAAATTATAATTTTTATTATTTAAAAGATTGCACAGCATAGATTCCACCAATCAAGCACAGCATGAATAAAAAAAACAAAACAACCTGAGGACATGAAATAGGAATATTGTTCTGTAAATATGTCTAACCAATCTTTGAAAAATCCAATCTGTGGGATGAAATACACAAAGGAGTAAATTTTGCCCTAATGAAGCAGGTCTTGCTGGGAGCTTTTAATATTTCATGATTAAAAGCTCTAATGACAGCCTTTGACAGAGACGGGTATCCTCCATGATGCACATTGCAGGAGTTTTTTTTTTTTTTTTCAATGTTTACGCTTTTCAAACTAGTCTTACTTCCATTGAGCTCCCATTAATTCTCTGTTTGCCCAATCAAATTAAAACTGGCAGTCCCTGTCTGGGTTTGCTCATTCAGAAGGTGGATGTGATTGCGCTTCAGGCCCTGCCAGTGCTCGCAGCCTGATAAGAGGCTTGTACAGCGATTGGGCTGATTGCAGAGTAATGACATGGTTGCCATTGATGCAGAGCTTGGTGTGCACTGATCAGGGTGAAAAACACGGCTGGCAGGGAGACAGGAATTACTAACTCCATCTCTCCATAGAACTATGGCATTGAAGCTAGATGTAACCTTGAATTGGTTTTAAAAAGTACTAAATATTGGTGCATATTACATTTACATCACACTGGAAAAACAACACTAGTAGCACTAATGTGTTGAGAGGCAGAATCCGTTCCAGTCAGCACTAAAATAATTTGCAATGCATTTAACTTTCGACAGCCTTGCAAGGTGGCAGCCAGTGGGTCGACCTCAATTAGTCCTACATTAATACATTTCAGCATGTTATGATTTTAGTCACATGGAATCAGTTTGTTATGAACCGTGAAATTAAACACTTCGTCTTATGAACAAATAGTTGCTCAGCACATGACATTGCCTTCAGCCTCGGCATTCCTTTTAGAGCTAATTAACTCTGGCATGCAAACACGCCAACCAAAGCTGGTGGATATTTTTCCTATGAATGAGATTTCTGTAGGTGAAGAATTTCAACATAAATAGAAAAAAGTAGTAACGACTGAAAATAGGTATATTTGTGGAACTTTATGCCAGACAAACAACTCATTTGAATGAATCTGAGGTCATCTCATGCCATAGACGAGGAGGAGTGCTGACTTTGTCTTGTGAAAGGACGAGATGACTCATATTAGATTTATTTTTTCACTTAAATCTTGGGGGGTTTTGCACAATGAAGAAACAAGAGAAAGTATATGAAAACAAAACATATGTGTACACAACAAGTGGGCACAGAGCAAAAACAGCAGATACTGTGACAGTTATTCAAGCTTCAATCTATTCAATATCCATATTCAATCTTTTATAGATTCTCTATTAGCCCCATTTCTCCTTAAGAATATCACTTTTATTATTGCAAATATTTCTTGGAAAATTTCAATCCATTGGTTATGCTTGGATAGCTCAGGTCTGAGCCATTTCAGTTGTTGCTTTTCTTGCCGCTGTCAGAGTTTTTATTTCAAGTTAATACTGGCCTTGTTTTTTCATCACTATTGTGATATTACCAAGATATAGAGATGCACATGTCATGGAAGTAAAGACTCATTTTGGATTTCTATTTGAAATTCATGCACTATCCCAAAGATCTACAAGACCTTTGGAAGAGAAATAGGCCCACAACGTCACAGATCCTAAAGTGTATGAAATGCCTTTCTATATATTCTACCTTTATTTCATGCCAGACAAAACTGGGTTGATTGTTGCTGAAAAGATGAGTCCAGCCATTAACATTTGTGATGGCAGCACATAAAAGGCCCTTTCCTGGCAAGACATGTCGGTACCATAATGGTTATTGTAGAGATGTTGTGACTCCAATATCCCACTCTTTGGTGTAGCTCTCCAACAGTGAGCTTTGGGAGGTTTTTTTAACTCCCTTGTTATCCTTCTCACCGTGGTGTGGTGCCAAATTACTTTACCTTTTTAGCCAGCCTTGTTTGCCAGAGTTCCTGTTGTTTTAAACTTTTTAATTACTGCTCTGATTGTAGACATTTGGTATCTTGTTGTGGTTGTTTTCTGAATGTCCAACCTGTGATTTCCTTAAAAGTAATTACTTCCTAATGTACAAACAATTCCCATTTAATCTTGGCCTGGGGTCTTTCTGTATGCGTTTTCATGTTCTCTGTCCATTTATGGATTCACTCCAATTACTTTCTCCTACATATCAAAAATATGAATATTGCACTAATCAGTCTCTGTAAAACTGCACCTAGGAGTGAGTATCCTGCATGTCTCTTTGTTGCCCCTGACTAAGCAGACTCTACTGCAAGTTTTTCTTTCACTTAATTTTCCATTAAAAAGCCTGGATACAATGCTCTGGTAGCACCCAACTTCTGTTGCAACGACTGTATGCAAATCACTTGTCAAGTAATGACTCTCATGAGTGTGCAGGCTTACAGTTTTGAGTAAAAATAATTTTACAATATTTACATTTTCTAAAAAAAAAGTGCTTTTATTAATCAACATTAACCCCTTAACTGGCGGCGAAAAAGGCAGAGTATTCAAACAAACTAGATTTGTCCCATGGATGGGATACCGCCAGTTAGGGGGTTAATAGAAATGAAGACTTGAAATGCATAACTTGTAATGACTGAAGTAAAAAAATGTTTTCACTGATGTCGAGATTTACTGAGATGCAAGGAAAAAAAAACATGCAAACACTCTCATACAAAGAAAATGAGAAAATAAAAATGAAATATTTGCATATGGTTATTTCTTCTTGCAACTTTTGTGGTAGCAAATGCCAGATTTGGTCTCTTGTAAGCATGCTAGTGGATGCTGAATGACTCCTAACACTCCTCCTTGTGTTCCTTTCTGCAGTGCAATATGATTCCCCTGATCCTGACTCTCTACAGCAATGCACAGAATTTGACTACATTGTTTATCAGTGATAGAGTAGAACAAAATTATCTACAAACTAACTACTTCAAATGAAGTCAAAGCAGGCAAATATAGACAGCCCAAAGGGAAATAACTGATCAGTCAGTTGCTGCTACAGGGGACACAGAGAGGTTATGAATGTCATTACAGTCCTCTGTGGACCTTATGGTTTGCTCATTCAAAGTAGTTCATAGTCGTGGTTCGGCAAAGCTCCTATCTGGCCAGAATGTGTTTCACTCCTAACAATGAGGTGCTGTGCTTCTGGCCACTTGTAATGCTGTAGATAATCAGATAGGCAGGGTGCACAATGAGAGGCAGTGGACCTGACAGCATGGAGAGCCTGGATTAGACCACTCTATGAAAACAGAATCACTCCCGACACTCACAGGCTTTTCATGGAGACGATTCACAATAAAGGATGAGGGAGGGAAAAAAAAAATCATTCCCCGTCATTTCCCTTATCAAACTGCTTTTCATTTCAGAGGGTAACTATTGAGTTTTCTCACTCAAGCTTAACATGGGTGATGGGCTTTCTTTCCTTTGTTATGTATCATCCACACAATGCTCTGGCCCTGAAGGTTAATAATGAAAGTTAAAAGAGTGTTGCATATTAATGGCCAAATCTATTGAGCCATACAGGGGAACAATAACTGTCTGTGAATAAAAGACTGCTGTCTTAAAATAATATGGACTACTTGATGGCCTGTCTTATGCTGGACATAGATTGCTGTTCAGGCAGATTTTTACAATGATTTATGAAACAAAAAACGTATTGCGCTTCTACATTGAATCTCAAGCATTAAATAGAAGCATTCACAGCTAAAATATTGTAGCTGTTTTAATTTTATAAGTTAGCAAACTAACTCAAATAAGATGGAGTTATTTCCAAAAAGTAAAACATAATTCATTCACGGTCCATAATCTTATAATTTCTTTGAAGGAACTGCCGGAAGATATTAAAAGTAATTATGTTTGATAAAATTGCAGAGCTGTGGAAAAGTATTTCTCACCTTACACTGTAGTTCAGACTAAGGTGTTTCAAATTAGCATGAAAAATTACAGCAGACAAAGATCAGCTGAGGTAATACATAAAACAGCATTTAAATGATTATTTCATTTATTAAGGGAGACAAACCATTGAAACCAACCAGGTCAGATGCAAACAATGAATTTTCCCCATTGCTAGATTATGAGTTAGCTGTGTCTAACCAAATTTGTAGAGTTTAATTTCACGAGACACAGTCTAAATAATGTCAGACCTATAGAATCGAGAAATGCCTGTTGTAGAACCTGTCTGATGACACGAAGAAGGTCATACAAATGGAAAATAATGATAATGATAATGGCAGCAATGACCCAATAACTACATTATTCAATTAAATACAATGCTGTCTATATGCTTCACCCACCTCCAGATGCTGGATGCTAGAAACTAAAAATGAAATGACTTATTATCTAATTAATTCGATTTGTAATTTTCTGATGACTTGGGAACACTAATGGAGGATAGACATATCAATCAAAGGTCAACTGATTCTTTTAATACAAAAAATAAACTCAGTGTGATCAGAACATCACAGCAGTACCGTATAGATATTACATATCTAGAAAAGCAGATATGCAATATTCAGCCAAGGATATAATGCCATAACTCCCAGTAAATGTTTAACAATATTAATATAACATATGTGTCCCAAAACTTGATGTTTTACAAAATATTCTGAATTTCTTCACATGTGGTAATTCGTAAAAATTTAGATATGCCACCAATATAGCGTAAAAACAATAAGGAACAATGTGAGTTGTTTTAGTCTCTACTGTGTACTAGTATCCCCAATTTCCCATTAAGACAAAAAGTGCAGATAATACTGTAGTTTAGTTGGAGAAAAAGATATCTTTAATTTGTTGATTTAGCATTTTTTTTCAACATGTTACATTGATCTAATAATAATAGTAGATAACGAACATTACAGCTGAGATAGATATAAAAGCTATTAGAGAGCTTTACTGTGTAATTTTACCAGTGTCTTTTTGATGCTGATCTTTTTTCCTTTTGCGCTTTTCACACAATATAAAAGAACACAGACTTAAACTCAATGCTTGATCAAATTCCTGTTTCCCTCATGTGTTAGCTAATTTAGATAATCCTGTGTCACTGATCCGACACCAGTGACGGGTGTTAATATGCAGTGAAATATTACAGCACTTTCAAAGTTAATTAAAGCTGGGGTGGGGATCTTTATCACACTCAATATCCATTTATCTTTCATCATTTGTCTCCAGACAAAGATCAGTTTGACTCTGAAGCAGCAGAGAGCTGTTGCTAAGATGGATGCTGCTTATTAAGACAAAAACTCTGAGGCTTAAAGGGGAAAATAAAGAAAAATAGAGGAGACAGAGTCGATAGTGTCTATGCGTCACATAAAAGAGAGGGAATAAAACCGAAGACAAAACCTGAGAAGATTCAAGTCGAGGAAATTGATAAATCAACCGAAAACTCCCCAAGAGAGTCAGGGAACTGAGCTCCTTCAGAGGTCACCGGCAACTGTGTTATCCATGCAGAACTGCTGAGTGGGCTCTTCAAGTCAGCAGGGCCAGCTGTCTGTTTGGCTGGTGTTCACCAAAATGTTGGTAGCAACTTGGCAAAGTGCTTGTAACTGAGCGACTAATATTTCTAACAGGACTCCTATGGATGATGCGTTTCTGACATGTAACACCACTTGGCACACAAGAATTACATCACATTTGGGGTTGTCTCAATATGCCATATAGCGGGTGTATCCATTTGCATTCAATAGACTTTAAAGCATTTCCCAGACTAGAAAAAAAGAGAGCTTTGGATTGTCTAGAAGGGTAAATGTATTCATTATTTACTTGGTAAAATGTCAGAAATAAAAGTCGCTGAAAAAGAAGTCCATTGCATGACATTAAGGATTTTTGGCTAATTTGTAAATAAAATAAAATAAAAAAACTGTCAAAGTGAATAGATAAAATTTTATTTTGTTGTTCAAATGCCTTTATTAATACCCATACCAATTTCTACTGATGTCCCTTGGCATTTAATACCACAAACAGCAGCTAATGGAATATCCAACATCAATGTGGGAAATTTCTTCAGGAATTGGTACATTGCCACGTTATCAATGTACCTATGTTGTTGAAACCAGATATTTATTCACACTGGATCAAAAAACACAATCTGTTTTCCTCAATTTTGACTTCAAATCATACTAAACTCTCAGTTAGGATTATGAAAACAACTTTTCAATGCTAAGCTTTGGAGGGAGATGCAGCATTAGAGAATTTATCAAAACTTAATATTATTATTTTATTATTATTATTATTATTATTATTATTATTATTATAATAGCCCTTGTATGTATAGATTTATTTATTTTCATCAAGCAAAGAAGTTTGATTTTGATAGAAACTGATTCAGCCATATCTTAAAAGATAAAAAAAATTTAAAAGCTGAAAAAATAAATAATTTAACCACCTGTCATTTACATTTTATTCAAAATGGGATGTCTACAAGTGTTCAAGCCCATTTCAATAATCACTAGAAAAACAATTTTGGCATTTTATGAAAAAGGCTCTTTTCAGTGCTGAGTGGAGTTTTTCACGTTTTCACGACTATTTTTTCTTTTTTGCGATTTCTCTTTGGTGATGAGAACCAGGTCTTTGATGTTGGATGACCTTTGCCATCATCCTTAAAAGATTTAGTCAGAACTCTTGCTGGGCCTTTGCAAAACATAAATATCACTTCCAATAGGAGGAAAAAACATCTTGGTGCAATTAAATATTACTTTAAGACTAAAGCAGCCATGTTGAATTTTGTTTCCAATTACAAACAAAAATAAAAATCCTATCTACCATGTGTTTAAATATTTCATTTGGTGCTGGAGCTACTTTAACCTGAAGGCTTTGAAAAATATATGTAACGACCAAAACCAGGCAGTGGCTCATATTGCAAATGTGACAGAAATTACAGAGAGCTTTTCTAGTCATATTGACCACTCAAAGCACAAGAGTAACATTCATGCTAATCAGAGGGCAAATCAGGATTAGGTGCCAGGGGCATATGGACATGTGAGGAAGCTGGTTTCAAACCTGCAACTTTTGACTTGCAAGGCGGCGACTCTTCCCACCGAGCCACAGTGGTCCCACTGTTATCAACAAATATTAAGACTGCACTTCATAAAAATACAAGTTAAACACCATTTGATGGTGTGTCAAGGGGAAAAAAAGCTGTACCCCTTCCAGCAGTAACTCACATGGTCATGACCATTACTGAATGTCTGCTGTATAAAAAGGCTCCCAGCCAGAGAATCATTTAAAATTAACAAGAGAGATGATATCTTGTCGCAGTTACAAGGTCAAGACCATAACATCATTTGTTTTGCCATCTTTCCCTTTAGCATGAATCACTTCATCCTCCCAGTCCTCTGCTCTGCAGCTCTGTCCTTCAAACACACACTGTCACACTGGTGTAATTGCATCATGACAGGGCCCATTCCTCATCCCCATCAATCACTCTGACTGAGATGTGGGCTTCCTCTGAACATGACCACTGCAGCTCTCCCTCACTTTCCCGCTTCCTGGTCTGCCATCAATGTTTAATGTTTATGGTGATAAATAACAGATTCAGTGTTCAGTCGCCTTCGTCCAAGCCTGGATTTCCTGGCCTGCTGCACAGTGCTTTGAGTGATATATTAACCATGCTGGGTTTGTGACAGGTTTTCCTGTTAGTTCTGTTAGTTTACCTTTAAGTACCCTGTTTGTATGTTGTGCTTTGTGCTCTTTGTACTGGAAGCAAGCGAGCTGATCATAAGTAACCATATCCAGCAATTTTAAATTGTATGATAAAGACATATTCCTATTTTTTTTTTATTGGAATTGCTTTTTGTAAACCAACTCAGCCCCACACCATGATACTGCCACCAACTTGCTTTTCAGGGTGACACATAGTTTTGGTTTCTCACCACATACAATCTTGTACAAGGGATGACCCAAAGTTTGAAATTTGGTTATGAAAATTTGAGCGACATTCTTAAAAGAAATATTAATGGGAAATGACCTAAACAACATAGCACACAAACACAAAGTTCAAGGCACAGTCTTCAAATAAAAGTGCCCATTTTCATACAATGAAGCAAAAGAATAACTATTCGTTTATGTTTTGTCCTATAATTTCTAATTTTATTAACAAAAATTATCAGCAAGGCATAGTAATGCAGATGGAAGAGAACTACTGTTAGCCTGTTGCTACGTTGAAGATCCTCAACATACTTAGTTATATGCAACATGCAATTAAGAAAAATAAATGCAAAAGAAAAACAGAGAATATAACCAAATGTATATTTAAGAATACATTTATGATACATTGTAATATTTAATGTACCAAGCAGCTATTATTGGAATAAATGACTTACATTCTTCTTTAACCAATTTCACCTGGTTGTTTTTTTTCAAGGCAAATATTAAGTAAAATTTCTTAGAAATTCATAGTAACTTGTAAAATATTTCAGCCTAACCTAAAAGCCTGTGCTGGACTTTTTACTCAGCTTATAGAAAACAGAATTAAGAAATGTTTCTGCTTTTCAGTTAATCTGTTTTTGCATTGTGAAGCTTTTGTTACATCTCAAATCAGATCAGAGCTGCTGTAGGTTCACAGCCAGGATGTTCTATTCATAGCAATATGCACAAATGAGTCACTGGGAAGCTTCTCTTCATCTGCACCTGCAGAAAAACTGTGCAGACCAGTCTTGTTTCAGAGTTAAAAAAGAAACAAAACAAAGCAAAAAGAGAACTAACAAGGCTACACAGTTACAATATAACAAAATATAAAATTTTCTCTTTCTTGATGAGAATGTGCATGCGGCTGTTCTGCAGTATTGCCCTTGACCAAAGCACTTTTCTGAAAACTAGAGTGCAGTTGCTCCCCTGGTGCTGCGCTGTGCCTGCACATTGCAACTAAATTGTTAGGACAGGTTAAATCCAAGAGGACAAATTTACCCACAGGGATGAATTTATATTAACTTATAGATTCAAAACACATAAAAATGTTTCAGATGGACTCACAGGCTTGCTCTATGTTTGGCTTTTTTACAACCCACTGTAATTGCTGTAATTTATACACATTCAGTTAATGAATCTGTGCCAAATTGTTGCAGAGATGCATATAGAAATGTGTAAAAAAAAAAAACCTTCAAAATAAATTGTGGTGTCCCGGAGATATCTACTCTGGTGTTTCAAAAAACTCCACGGATCAAGGAAAATCTTTGGGAGAGAAATAGACTCACAGCAGTGCACATCCACCACCCTGCAGTTTTCAATAGTGGATCTTAGGTGCTTTTTCATATTTTCATTCTTTATTTGATTCCAAACAAACATCAAGTGTGTGTTCAAAAAAAATAAAAATAAATAAATCTCACAGTCTCATTTGGCCAAAACACATTGAGGTAAAAGTCCAAGTAGCATTTACAAGACTTAACAGCTTATGGTAGGACAGACTGAAAATGTATGTGATATGTAGGTTTCCAATACTACAGTTCTTCAATGTTGGAACAGCTTTTTGGACTTTTACATGCAAGGAAACAGTTTCTTTAGAATATATACACATTTAAAACTTGAGTAAACTTCAACTCAAGTTTGAAGTTTTAAATCCTAAAAGTCTCTTTGTCTTTTAAAAGAATTTTGAATGACCTAAGGAAATGCATATTTATTTAACTTTGCAGGTCTACTGCTACAGACAACAACAAAGGCAAAAAAATAATAATTGCATTCACTAATGGTCAAATATTAGCTTTTCTTTGAAATTACTGAGTGTGCATTAGTTGTGTATTTGAGAATTTTTAAGTGGTCGTTTTCTGTTAGGAATGCAATCAGGAATAAAAAGAACACAATAGTGTGCACAAAATTAATTACTACAGGTCAAAAGATGTTACTTATTAGTCCTGAAAGCCAAAGTCATAGCTCATCTCCTTTCAGCAGCAGCGTTAATCCTTATTGAAAGCTGATGTGGTTTCTTTTGTGGTAAGTTGTAGTCCAAGCAGCGGCGTTAGGATTTACCTCCTTCCTCCCAGAGCTTTTAGTTCACGAGTGAAAAGAGCACACCTGCTGGGCTTTCAGCGGATGCTCTAAATTTAAATTCAACTTGTATTTTGGTAACTGATGGAAAAAAAAACAAACAAAAAAAAACATTCTCTGGTTGCAGGACTAATCCTTTGAGTCCATAGTAAATTTATACCAAATATAGCTTAGTGTGATTGCTGGTGTAGCCGAGAAATACAACAAGTATGCATATTCAGATATTCCTCTAAACACACAAGAAAAATAAACTACTCCAGTGTCTCTGTTTTTTTTCTTCCTTTCAACAAACATACTGAGATGTTACTTCTTTAGCTCCAATTAAAGACTCTGATGTCTTTAAATGATGTGTATGTAGCTAATGTACATCTGAAAACAGAGGAAACCCAAGGCTGTTAGTGAATCATATTATAAAAACAGCAGCTACATTTTTCTTTATATTAGCTTATACTCTCTCAACTTGCCTGAAAAATTAATCTGCAGAGAATATCTTTCCAGCCTGAATGCTTTCCTCACACACAGACATCTAAAGAAAAACAATTACAGGAAGTACAAATATGCCAAATATCTTCAAATATTAGTCAAAACACTTACAAACAAATCAGATGACATTTGTTTTAAATTGAGAATTTTAGGATCTGAAGCGAGGCTTTGCTGAAAGGTTATAAGAAGTTAATATTTTACCTGATATGGACAAGCATGTTTGATGTTTTCCTCCAGGAAAACATCCATATTTGTTGGTTTTGAGGTACATCTAAAGGCTAAGACCAAAATGAACTTTACTACTTTTATACTTTCTTTAAAGAAAATTCATTTTCAAAATCGTTACTGTGATTCTTAATATCTGGACTTTCACTCTAGCTCAGCTCTCACCCAAGTGTGTTTGAGGCAACAAACTGATGGCCAGAATTTGTTGTTTAAGATTTTGACCTGAAGAGCAGAATTCATCGTTCTATCAATTATGGGAAGCCGCTCAAATCCTGAAGAAACCAGGCAGCCTACAGGCCTGGGTGTGGCCCATAACGCTGAACTGGAAAATGGGGATTGTCAGTTTCCAGTTCAGAATGGGTTCTTACTCAGAGCTGCAACACATTCAGTTCTTGTTTTCAGTTTAAAGTAATTTCATATCACTATAAAGAGTGTTAGCTTCAAGGTGCATTCACACCAACCCTGCTTAGTCCGCTTTAATTGGACGCCAGTTGGATTAAAGCAGACAAAAGCCTGGTGTGAATCAGGCTTCAGTCTGCTGAACTTTGATGTGGACAAAAGACCAAACTATGGTCCAGCTATAAACCTAGGTCTCAGATCAGTTTTAAAGAACTCTGGTGCAGAGTGAGTGCCAAGCGGACCAGAGAGTGCTCCTAAAGCAGGAAGTGGGCTACAGCACAAGGCATTCTGGGTAAATACGACTAAAACAAACGTGTGTGTTTAGTGCTAATAGAGAAATGGATTGTAGTTTTTTACCAAAGAGAACCACTAAAATCTGATGCCATTTTTTGAAGGAGGAAATACTGCTCAGTGTCTTCTTCTGAAGTTTTATGTTGTTTCCTTCAGTTGTTCTCAGTGCAGTATCACTACAGGCAAGACAGTAAACAGGTTTGACAAAGGGTTTGGATCATTTGACACAGTGCAGTGTGAAAGTGAACTGCACCAACTGAAACTTTAATAATTGCAATGTTGGTTACCAATCAAATTGAATATACTGGACTATCAGGTGGGGAAACACCCTCAGTCTATTGAACCAGTCACATTTAATATGACTGGTTCATATTAAACCAGTCATAATATGGTATATTTATTAAATATACCATATTATTATATTTATTAAATATGGCAAAAAGCCCAAAGAAAAATCTAAAGCAGGTACAATTTTTCTGCAGTATTCCTTTAAGTGTCTTTTTCTTCAAACATTTTGAAGCTGAATGGACACCTGATTTAGAGTTGAAACAAATCCCTTACTGTTACATATTTTTTTATTCATGCAACAATATACCAATTACATTCTTTTTAGTGAAGAAATATCACAAACAAACAACCTTAACTCTCTCCAGGCAGATGTTGCAGATTTGCAACAGCTAAATGCTGTTGAAATGCTGTTTAAATGTCTCTCTCAAAAAAAG